>JADDOH010013133.1:0-71276 GCA_016648135.1 Agrypnia vestita
AAAAAATTCGAAAAGTTGGCTGAAGTATGTGATCGTTATGGCGTATCGCACAGAGCAGGCGCTGCTATTGCTTCGGCTACACTGAATGATATCAGGGAGGCATCAAATGTTGACAAATGACAACAAAATTGTAATAGAATAGGGTATACGAGAGTTTTGAAAGCTCGTGCCTTGCAAAAATCATTGTCGAGATCTTTTGTGATACCATAAATCAATTTTGAGAGCGATCATTATTACGACATGATTTCCTGGCAGGATGAGAAACTTATACTGACTGAACTACCGCTTTTGAGCTATGTACTTATATAAAGTGAAGAGCTGAAGACAGTTTTCGTCGAACGAAATGTCCGAATATTCGATTTTCCCAAGTCCCTTCCACACACAGTCAGTAGAAAGAAATCTACTGACTGTGTGTGGCAGGGAATTGTGTGGATTCCTTAAATTGACGACTGTAGCTGCAGGTTCTGTCATAGGGTAAACAGTTAGAGAAGGTTTTATTGCAGCCAAGCAGGAAAATTATGCCAATGTTTAATTCTAAAAAATAACTTTTGCTGTCTTTAAAAATACTCTTTTTGGAAAATTTTGTAATTTAATTTTATAATTTTATAATTTAAAAAAAAATAATTCTGCTTAAAATTTGCAGTAAATTTTTGTTTTAGTATATTATCTATATATATATATTAACGAAATTAAGTAATCTGATAAAAATTATGTAGAAGAAAACAGCACTTTTATTACCTCTGAAAAATTAGTAAAAACCAACATTTTCAAAATATTTGGCTCTCTAGAACCAGCCAAAAGTACACTTCAATTGCAACTTTTTTTGCATTTCTGTGTAGTTATAAATGCAATGCAACTTTTGATAACTATTAGGTTTAAAAATAAAAAACTTTTTTTTTCGCCACAAAAGTGACACACCCTACTAAACATGCAACCTTATTTGAATAGGGTTAAACTAGGCGCTACGTTTAAGTGGTGAAAGTTGTAAAACAAACATACCCTTTTCATCCATTAAAAATCGCTACACTTAAGGCCTCCCCAGCGCTTTCAAATTTTAGACTAATGATTGTTTTCAATAATTCCAGTAATACTTACTCCATATTTACCTAAGATGCTAATCTACTATGCCGCAACAACTATATTTTGTACGCAGAGCAGAATGATATGAACTGATACATTCTATTTATTTATTTATGGTTTTTGTGTTTAATTTGTCGAACTTCATATTTATTTTTAGCGAAATTTAAAATAAATTATATTTTAATAATTATTATTAATGAAATTTAAAATGAATTAAATTTAATAAATATTACTGAAATTTAACCGTGAATTTTCGGCCGTCACTGAGAACTGAAAATGGCTATAGAAATACGTGATAACAAGAATGGGGAATAGCCAGAGAGGAATTTGAATAGACCGCTCTCAAACTCAGTGGACCGACCTGATCAAAGAGACGCTACTATCCTATTGCCAGGCGCGTGCAGTGAGTAGTACATTAAAGCATGACATTAACCTGTGAATATATTATGAAACATCGAAATAAAATATTTACGTGACTTAATAATTAAAATCTAAATAATATGACAATTATTATGATAGGAATATTATAATTTCATTTTCTGTCCGTAACTTGTTGGAATGAAGCTGATATTACAATATTAGATAATTGGAGTGTGACAATTGCTCCAGCAGCACGCAATGGTGGCCCATCAAATTACCGTGATTTTTCACGGGCACACGGCTAGTATGACAATAATAGTGATACGATTTTTTTCCTCTTTTTTTTAAACGCTTCAGGCCAGAAATCCTAATTACGTCGTTACGTCACAAAAACACCCTAGCTTGAGTAAATCACATAGATGTGTTGTGATTTCACCGGGAATCGAACTCGGAACCCTCGGCGCGAGAAGCGATATATATATAAATATTACGAGATATATGTATATTTCATTTCGATTTTTTTTCAAATATAATATATATTTACGTCATGCTTCAATGTTCTCACTGCATGCCCCTTCCTATATCCAGCAACTACATGCTGTAGAGAAAGGTGGAAGAAAATTGTCAAGGATATCAACAGTTCCATATCTGTCCTCAGTAATAAAGGAACCAACTGAAGAAAAAGAAGTTTAATTCCATATTTCGGTTAGGTAATTTGACTTTAATGAGACGTATACACGACCTCTTCACACAAGGTAGATATAATTACTGATTATATTTTAATACATACGTTCTGCTGACTCGTGCCACATAAAACAAGTACAGATTTTGTGATTCCATTGACTCCGCCGTGATTTTAACGACTTTGAGTACAGAAACGCAACTGTTAAATTATGATTGCGTAATCACACATTACTTGACGTCCTGTCGTAAATGTCCAACGCAGGTGTTGCCGGTTATTGCTTCCACTACAATTGGAATCACACGAGTAATGAGATTTTCGTCACATCGAGCCGCCCGTTTCTATTTAAGGAGACCATCTCATATTCTTTCACTAGCTCCCAACCCCTTGTCTGTCTCATTCAGCCAACCCTATTTCTATACCTTTTCTCTCAATCTCTCCATACCTCACCTCACGCTACCAAATACTAAGAACGTTGGCCAAATTATAGGAAGTTACGATAGAAGAACATTGTCAACAAATTAAACAAATTATTAAAAATATGAATAAAATATATCATAATAAATTTATTATTATGAGAAACACATCAAAAAACATAATAATTTCGTTGTCCGTCTGTCCGTCCGTAATTCAGTTCGAATTCACGGCTTAAAAAAAAATATACGGCCAAAGATAGGACTTGAACCCCGGGCCAACAAACCCGAACCGACCGCTCTACGCATGATGCTACCGCCGCCTATCCGTGGACCGCCAAAAATATACTATAAATATATTCAAGGGCTTAGCAAAGACGCGAACCAATGTTCCGTCTTTTTTGACGGGTTACAGCTAGTAAATGTGTAAATGTAAATGTTATACTACCTACTCTAGATCTCGTAACTGGCATAATTATGCAATTAAAATTAAAACTTTTAAATTGTTTTATCGGGAAAAAAGTGATTTGTCCCGATAAAACAATATAAAAGTTTTTGACATAATAATAAAAAATTTGAGAACATGTACAATATGTATACAACTTGGATTTTATAGATTTAATATAGTAGGTTAGATAAATAAAAATACTTAATTAAAGCAAGTTTATACCTGTTTATTGGTTTTTTGATTTGATTGTTTTGTTATTTTGAGAGCATGTACAATAGCATATATATTGTACATGTTGGATTTTGTTGATTTAATAAAGTAGGTTAGATAAATAAAGGCACTTAATTAAAGTAAGTATATACTTGTTTGTTCAGCTATTAAAAAAATGATTATTTATTTTATTATATTAATACAATAAAGTAAGTCAATTAAAATTTTGCTGTTAAACTTTAGAAAGCGAAGCTAATTTTCATTCACCAAAAGATAGATTACAATCATGATTTCATTGATCAATGTCCTATTTTAATGCATAAAATCAGTCCATATTTTAAAATACTGCACAAAAATATACTGAAATAATAATTTCGTTGTCCGTCCGTCCGTCCCCCTGTCTGCCTGCCTGTAATCGTTACTTCAAGTAACGTCCGTAATTTTCTTCGAATTCACGCCTAAAAAACGAAACGGCCGGAGATGGGGCTTGAACCGGGCCAGCAAAGCCGAAAGCGGCAACGATAGCGATGTTGCTATCGTCGAGCCTGCACTACCCGTCAAAAATACAGTACATATAGGACTCAGCAAAGACACGAACCATTTCATGTTCCGCCGGGGTTTAAAATAGTACATTTAACTGCCGGCAGGGGAAATATAAAAAAAATGTTCAAATATTTTGATGATAAAAGTCGTTATTACTATTTTAGGTGTGCCGGCTATAAATAAGAAAATACTTATTTTTATTGTAACGGCATGTAAAAGTATCGTCATTTTTGACGGGTTACAGCTATTCTTCACCAAAATACAGATTACGATCATGATTTAATTAACAATGTCCTATTTTAATTCATATAATCAGTATAGATTGTTTCACATTCCAATATACAGGACCAACCTGCCAATGGTTATGCCTGTTGGAAGCGCAACCGCTATGCTGAACAATATTACAATATTACATCTATTCCATGTCTCTGAGAGGGTATTCCGAAGCAGGATTCTCCTTCACCTTTGATGTCGATGATTTTATAATGTTTAATATTTGCTTGTTTATATATGCTCAATTCTACCTTATTTATAACATTTATTAATTAAATTTTGTGTTTGTAATGTAAATGTTATATAAAAAAACAAATTGAATTGAATTGAATACACATTGTAAAATATTGCACAAAAATATACTGAAAACTGAACGTCTAAAAAACTTTAGTAAATATTGGTCCAAACGTTGATTGAGTCATGGAAGCTGACTGAAAGAGGATCTTCGAAACTTCTGACAGTAAACTAACACCCAGCCCGCTGCCTCGGTGGTCCGCGGCGGCAGGGACACGCGGAAGATGGTGACTAATTGCTGTGCTGATCACATGTCATGTCCCGAAGAAGTCTGAGTCACGCGTCTCGACGAACAGAGCCGAAGGGTTGTTTTAAAATTAAGCTTCCGTCAATCACCCGCCATCAATCGGGCCCGTTGTACTTCTTATTATTTATGACCGCGCGTTTTTCGGTCGAAATTTAATATTATCAAGAGGCGGTCGTTAATAAAGAAATATTTTAATGGAAGATAATAAGAAACTAAATACCATTTCAGATATTGGGATGAATGGTTTTATAAGAAACTCTTTTACAAATCATATCAAATATTCAAGATAAGTTCGTAATAAAACTGGTGAATATGTCAATCCTACTTCCTGAGAAGATAAAGAATTTGAGTGAAATATTTAATACATATTGCAGAATTTGTGTGGAATTTTTGTAGAAAAATCAAAACTCGCATTGTAATCCGATGTCGTTTATATCGGATTATAATGCGATATAAAATTATAAGCGATATAAACGATATATCGCTTATAATTTAACCAGTGATTTTGAGGAGCAGTTAATTGTAATTAGAAATTAACAAAAATGTAATAATTAAGATAAATCTTATACGTCTCACAGATAAGAAGCTATTTATATGGGAATGTATGTATGGAAGTATCGTTTGGACGTTATAGGGATTACAAACTGTCATGAGCCTGGATAAAGTGATCACTTTACACAATAACGTTCACAGATTGTGAATTTCGTAAATTCTGTTTTTTTCTGATTTCCGATTTTGTAAAGTTGTATTACATATGTAGGTATATGGTTTTTATGTACCTTGAATATTTTATTTTTAATTCAACTATGCTTTCGTCATCTACGGTTGAAATTTGTCATTTTCATGAAACAGTTTATCGATGTCGTCACCGGTGATTAAGACATCTATATTTTTCAGTGACAGTTACTTATGAATGGATGTTTCTCTACTACATGAGTGTCATAAACTCGTGTGTAAGGAGTATCATTACATTATACATTTACAAAGAACTGTGTGATAAAATTTACATTCATCAGGTAATAAATATATGTACAGACAATCAAGTAATAGTAAGTGAGTAATAGGTACATATATATAATAATAAGTAAGTAATAATTAAAGTAATAAGTAGGTAATAAAAAGAAATAAGTAAGTAAAAGGTACATATATAATAAAAATAAAAATTTAATCATTTCTGAAGGTATTTTTTCACGTTTTTTTAAATTATTCATAATTTTCCTCAGTCCTCATTTCAACAGGCAATTCGATGAACCATTTCACACCTCTGAATGTGTAGTGATGCTGAGCAGTTGTGGTATGTATCACAGGGATATGTAATTTACCAAGTGTTACATTTCTGCTACTTGACACTCTTTGGGTCAGCTCGTTATCACTATGAATACCTTTATATAGTTGAACTATGCAATTTTGTTTGTAGTGGTATTCTTTTTAATTAATTGTGTTTTAACTATTTGAGCATACTAAAAAAAATTAAAATAAAATATTTAGTTGCACGTTCTGCACATATTTATAGTTTTTTTTTCAGTTTAAAGTTAGAATACTGTATCCTGATTTTTCATTCATACAAGTGACCGAAAACAGTTACCTGTTGATTGAATCAATTACTATCATACTAGTATAATTATACATATTACTATAATTATACCCATCTAGCATCCCTCTGTGCACCACTGAGGTGAGGCTGGTCGTACCAACCACCCTTTTTTTTAGATTTTGATGAACCTTACGAGCGTAAAACGAATCGAATCGAATCTTCTGCGTCGATAGCGAGAATAAGTCGAATGCTTAGAAAACGTAAAAAAAAATATATCTTTCATATTATTATGAGCAAAGAAATCATATCTACTCAATATTAATCTTATTATTATTTAACCAACTTTATCGTTAAATGCATCAGCGTTTCTCAAATGGTGTTCCCCGGAACCCAAGTTTCTGTGAGTTAAAAGTAAGAGTTCCACGAAAATAATTAAAATTAAAATAATTTACTCGTTAAAAGTAGAACGCTTGTATAATGGTTATGCGAAACTGGATTCTCGCCAAACTCCGGAACAAAAACGAGGTTTCAAAACTGACTTGGTGCGGTTCCAGACATACGAATACACTTTTCAGCGATTAAATGATTTCACAAAAAAATACATTACATTTCTCATTGAATTGTACGTACACATATTTTAATTAATTCTACATTAAACTTTGTAATACACACACGTTATGTTATTTTGTCCCTACTTTAATTTCGAGGACAGCAATCCCTCTCATCATCAGGTACAGTTGCCGGCAAACTTCATGAAATTCTTTGGCTAAGTGGGGGAATGCGCAGAAGACGAAATTTGGGTCTCGTTGTAGAAAGGTAGATGCGCAAACGTCCCCCTAATACGCCGCAGAATTTCAAGATGTTTGCCGGCTACTGTATAATTAATAAATATTTATAAGTACTAATTATACCTAACCTAACCTAGCCTAACCTAAATACAGACATTTATCAACCTATTTGGATAGGGGAAGGAGTCGTGCAATGGGGGGGTTTTTCAGTCCAATATTGGCGAATATTGACGATAATGAAATTATTAAATTCACCTGATGACGAGATGGACTGCTTCTCTCTAAACTGCAGTAGTGATTGTTTACATAACTCATCGTGTGTTTTTCCAGAGTTTTAATTCATTCGGCTTTCAACGGTTTCCGAATTATTATTATCAATCCTTTACGAGATATCGAGTGGAGTAGTTTTAATTTATGACTTTCCAAAGAATGGTGATTATTAATTAATTGGTTGGAGAATTCAGAGAAGTTATTACTTTTTAGGCAGCGGCGATGTTATTTTATTCTTGTTTTTTGGTTTGGTCTATGTATTTTGTGTATTCTGTATATCGTATATTACAATTATTTATAATAAAATAATCTTGGTTTTTGAGTTAAGAAGACAAATATGGGTATTATATATATATATATATATATAATATATATATATATAGATATATATACGTATACGTGGGTTTTATTGGTTGGGCCAGAATATAATGTTTTTCGTCAATAAGTTTTTTCAGTATAGTTGGTTATATGCACCGAATAAAAGTGTGTTTCATATATCCATTGTTATTTGAAATATTTTGTTATTTTTTTATTAAAAGTACATAGATATGTTTCTCTTTTGAACGAGAGATTAAAAAGATATATACATATAACTACTTACGCTAAAAACATTTAGTGTTGTTTTATTGTAAAAAAATTAGAGGGGTCCGCAACTATATTGAATTGAGAAACTGTGGTCTCCATAATAATAGAATATTGAAAAACTAACTCGAACAGCCTTAGTTGAATATTGAGGTCGAAGGATATCTTCATTTGTTGACACCGTGCGCATTAGTTGTGTGTTTACTTTAACCCTTTTGATATGCCGCGATGACCTACGCTAAAATTAGCAAGCATTAACGAACTCATGCTCACTTTTCAAGTAATTAAAAAACTATGTATATGTAAATTATTCCTTATTACAAGAAAATGGGCAAGTGCTTGGTGACCAATTATGGCCGGTGCGCGACCAAGACGTGTGTTTTAATAAAACATATTTCAATGTTAAAAACATTATAATCCAAAACATATTTTAACCCAAAATTCCAAATTGTAACACGTAATATATAATATACCGTTCCTTATATATATTTATTTAATATTCTATGGAGCTAAATATTTTATAATATAATTTTTACTAATCATTAGTTTAACTACCCTGATTGATATGTTTTCAAGCTATAAAGTAAAGTAGAAAAACTTTTTTTTTTACTTTATTTTATAGCTTGATGATCAAAATATTTTTTAACAACACTCATTCGAATTTTCCGTAAATTGGCTAAGTTACTGCGATTTGAAATTAGCATTATAGGTGAATTTTTAAACGAATTTCATTATTCTTTATCATTTTTCTCGAAACTAATTTTTTCGACAAAATATTAAGCCAATTTTGTTGCTTATAACAACGTAGCATATATGTCTTTCAATAAAATGTGCCAGTGATTTATTATAAATTCACAACTATACTTTCAAACTAATTTTATTTGCACAAAAAATCTATTTTTTTCGATCGATCAAAAATCGATCAAATTTCTATCAAAAAATCTATTTTTAAATCGAAAATATTTAACAAGAAAATAATTCACTTTTTCATTTCACTCAAACCCTGGCGACGTGATTATCTCCACCAGCAACGCGCATCACGGCGAAGGAATTTTGCGTGACAGCATTTAGAAATTTTCAAAATAATTTGTTAATGAGAAATATGAACCAATGTATGTGGAAAACAAAGATAATAAAAATAATTTTGTATATGCAATAGTTACATCAAAAATGTCAAAGAATTTGAATGTATTTTAAAAATGCCTCAAGGTGGTGTAACCTCTTAAATGTTGCCTGAATGTGCCACGGAGCATCTTTTAGTGATGTCATGTAGTGATGGTATTTTAACCGTTATCGAGTTTTGTATCTGATTGCATCGATGATTGGCAACTGATTTTTCGCAATTCGACGGTCAACTATCGACACTGTATAACAGTTTTGCGATGCAGATGGTCTCGGACCACGGTGAATTCAGGAGCAAGTTATTTGATTTGGGACTTGCCAGCGACCCGTGGTGTACCTGCAGCACCTATTAAAGGATTGCTCTATTTTAGATGATTGTCGAGAGGACTTGGTAAGGGGTCTAGGGTCCAAAGTCAAAATCAATACTTAGATGATTTTAAGGTTAAGGTACGCCTTAAAAGCGTAATTTTCAGTACAAAATAACACTTTTAAGGCGCACCTTAACCTTTAAATCATCTAAGTATTGACTCTGAATTCGGGCTTAGGTGATGTATCCATAGCAAACGCCGACCTTCTCAGGAATGCTAATAACTTGTCGTATTTCAGAGCTTTCATTCGGGTGTGGGTATCCCGCCGGGAAATTCTTAGGGAATATCCTGCTGCAGTGTTACTGCTATATACTAGTTTTTATTTTCCACTAGCGATTTCCGTTATGGCAAAATTTCTATCGACGTAACATAATCAGTTAGTACCATTACCGTGGTTGTATCTGCCGGCAGTGAATCTCCGGACTGGCGAGTCCCTTAATGTTTGTGCTTGTTATTTTATTTTAATTTTTCCCTGAAAGGAGTGAATTACTCTAATAAATGTCTTTAAGGTGCAATTCTGTATTCATTTTAATTAATTTGGCTCCTAAGATGTATGTCTACATATTGTGTTATCTTTATGCTTTTTACTATGAACAATATGCACTTTGTGTATTCACATTTTGTACTTAAACTGTAGCACTTCTTATACATATGTAACTCGTAATTTCCACTTAATGGATAATAAGTATGTTACAATCGTCATTTGTCCCTGTGCCTTGGAGGCAGATAAGAGGTTTTGTGTGGTCGTCTCCCCGCCCCGCTCGCATTCCCATGAGTGTCAGCAGGGCGGTGAGTACGGCCTTAAAGAATTTAGCATTAAAGAAATGACGAACATGGTTGCAAAAGTGTAGGGCTGATATGGGAGCTATTGTTCTTAGAATGGATCTGGGTGTATGATAGGTACTTCTTCTGTATACAACAGTTACATCTTAGATTACAAATCGCAAATAACTGGTTAAAATAACGGTTTGACCATCACTAGCGTCTTTGGTCGTCAAAGGTGTATTCGTGTAAGAGCACCTTGACGGTTAACGTGTAAATGTCTCACTCCCTCGAGGGTTGTGGTCATTTGTGTTAACAACACTCGCAGTGGACTGCAGCCGATAAGATCAGGACTGCGCCATGGGAAGGGAGGCAGATTTTTTTTTATTAACAAAGACGCCGTCGACCGCTTTAATGAGATCTCCCTGGCATCTGAATGAAGACACGTGGCCGCAGCTTCGTTACTCAACGATAGTAAACAACGAGCGAGGTAAATATTTCACGACTGCGTACCTCAACTGTCAACACCACACCAGCCACAGGTCTAGAGAAACTCAGAAATACAGGGTTATTTTTGGAAAATATTAATAACCTCTCAGGACTTTATTCCTGCCTTGATTATGAGTCAAAAGTGTTCAAGCAACCATGACCTAATATCGTAGTTATGGATATGCGACATCAAAGTTTGAATTCCGAATTGTTATTATTTTATTTTATTTAATTAATAGTATATATAATATTTTTTTACAATCATACATAGACAATGTTTACAAATCAATATTTTTTTTGTGTGTGGTGAGGGATAACCACTTACAATCATAGGTACAGGTAGTGCAATCTAATTAAATAACAATGAGAAAGAAAGAAAATAAAATCTAATATATCAAAATCTTAATTAATAATACAATATCTAGAAAAAGTAGTCAAGTAAACAATAATATAGAATAAGCAGTCAAAAGAAACCAAACTCAATCACAAAATACCTGCTGGTAATAAAGACAATATTTACTCCTGTGACAACCTTTAAGGAAAAAGATTTAAAAAATAGAACGTAGCAACTAAGTCTAAAAAGTATTTGATTACTCGTTATGTAAGTATGTATGTTGTGTATGAAGGTGGTGAAATATTATTAGGATGTAATAGGTAATAGGATGTAATATAGTAGCTTGTTGGTCGTATGGTTGGGACTCTTGTCTCGTGATCCAAAGGTCGTGGGTTCGAATTTTTTTCGAATTCGAATTCGAATCTCACTCCAGACCAGCAAGGTAGTCCTATTTCCATAGCACAAGCGTTTAGCTTAGTTTGAAAATAGTAAAAATATTGATGTGACACGTATTCCGTGTTCACATCTCTATTTAAAAAAAAACGGAATACGAAATCGAATAGCACAGGCTAGATATAGCTAGATAAATATCACGATTCTGAGAAAACTCAGCGCTTTGTTAAATAATAACTTAAATCAGTTAGAGAAACAAATTCTCGTGAAATATTCCGCCTTCTCGGAAGTATACATAGATATAGAAGTTATAAAATAACAATTCTTCCTTATTCAAATGCTATAATCTAATGCTAACTTGCTGGCGCAAATTTTATTTTTACCTCTTCAAAATATTATTACTTACCTATCCCACGCTTCAAATGCTATCGTCATACATCTTCTAATGCATGCTTTACGGTTGTTGAGGCTTTAGGCAGGGTCATCTCCAATATTTGTAATATATGATCGCGCCAGGTCTTTCGCAGGCTCTTTCTATTCCTGCTACCTTCAACATTCGTCTCATATATTTTCATAACCATTCTTCCCTCGCTCATAAATATTTAAAAACTTGTAAAGTGAAATAATGCCAATATCATTATTATGCCGGGAATAATTATATTATTAACATCGCTTGTCCGTTCTCGCATTCCAAAATGTGTCCAATAAATAATTCGTTGTAAACCAGAAATGTTTTCTTTTTATATCTATACAGGCCCGCCTAATTTGTGGGTCCAATATGCCGTGGCTTTATCGCAAGAAGCGGTCGATTAATATGCACCTGGGTGATACTCGAAAAACGGGTTTAGAGTACTACAACCATTTTGAACCCTTGGTTCAGCTGTTCACAACTTTTCTTCCGGTGTCTGTACATGAGACCATCCTGTGGCAGATTTCTTCACATTTCTTAAAGGATTTTTTTTCTACGATACATTAAGTATAGGTCTTTTCATATAAGCTTGCAATTGCTCGCAACAATAAGAAACATAAAACAAACAATATCTACACTACCGCACCCAAACTAATTTGTATATTATATCTTCCCTTCTACTCCCGTCCCACATTCCCCTCCACCCTCTCCATTCGCTATTAATGTATGTTAAAGTAAATTTTTAAATTCAGTGGAAAATTATTAAGATTGTTTTGATTCAAAATAAATAAATAAATAAACACACAAATACACACACTCACACAAACTCACTATTGGACATGTTTTTTCTTATTCTTTTATCGATTGTATATATGTGTTTTCTTGTAATTGGCCCAAAACTCTGTACATCAATTATTGTTTTTTTTCAAGATTGATTAATTATATGGCTGTAAGAAAACCAATAAATGAAAATAAAAATAAAATAAAAAAATAAAATTGAGTTAGTGTGGGTACAGTGCGTAATACGCGCAAAGGTTTACGGATACGCCCCTCTCGTAGCCGTAAACTTAACGCAACTAAACAATGCGCGTATTACGTACTGTACCTACACTAACTCAATTGCAAGCTCATATGAAAAGAGCTATACCTACTCTACAAGCGACTAAATCGCCTAATCTACTTTCACAAGTGCATCAGCTCTAACAACTTTTATAATCTACTTATTTATAAACATCTGATTGTTTTGATAATAATAATAATTATATATATATTATGTTTAAATTATAAAAATAGAGAACACGGAATTCGTGTCACATCAATATTCTTACTATTTTCAAATTAAGCTAAACGTTTGTGCTATGAAAATAGGACTAACTTGCTTGTCTGGAGTGAGATTCGAACCTGCGACCTTTGGATCACGAGGCGAGAGTCCTAACCAGAAGGCCAACAAGCTACTATATTTATTTATTTACGAATTTATTTACGATTTATTTATTTACTTATTATTTATTTATAATATTTATTTATAAATTTATTTATATGTTTATATTTATTTACAAATCATAAATTAGGTGTTCAGATCGACGCTGTCTGCCAGTCTTCATCTCAGTCCGGTGGACGGAGGGCATTATTTTGTTTCAGGAAATAGTACCTTAATTTTTTTTAGTACTGTTACGAGATGGTAAAAAGAGGATATAATGATGACGACAATAAAATCGAAGCCTCTAGTACCTTCTAGAACAGCCCACCGCATAACAACAGTCACCTATAACATTCGGGAGATGCCTGGAACAGTCTAGAAGCGACGGGAACCTTCTCCTAAATACATGAAAGGAAAATAATCTTCTCGAGAGTTCGAAAACCAGCGTTCGCGTACAAATAACAGGTCTAAGCCGCGGCGCGAAAGCCATTATTTTGACATTTCGATCGGTGCGAAGTGAGCCGCGGAATTTCGGGTCGATAGATATCGAGAGAATTAATCGAGCGAGTTCTTACAGATATAGGCGAAATAAATAAGTGCAACTACTACGTGCGAGAATTGGATGGATTGTTCTAGAGAATTTTATATAAATGTTACTCAGCGATAATAAAGAGTTTATAGACGAGTGATAAATTACGAAATAGTTTGATTTAAATAATGGTGTATTAGTTTAAAGAGTGTTAAGTGACTTTGTCCATTTAATAATTAATTAATTACTAATTGATAAATCGCTAAGTAATTCCAGTGTTTTCATTAGTCGTCCGCAGCCACGACCCTTGACAATACTTTTAGATTCATAAATGTACCTGAAACGAACAAAACAATAAAATAAACAAAATCTACTGTCAATTATGATTTAAAAGTGTGCGGTTACTGTCCCAAAGTGATCAAATTAATTTGCCAATGTACTTTGATTGTTTTTTCACATAAATCAATGATAAAAAATTAATTAATTCCCATTAATTAAGTGCCTTGCCTATCGAAGCCTCCCTATTTTGATAAATTGTATTAAGTTGGACTCATTGCAAATATTGTAGACCTCCTTATTGTATCGTTTATCGGTACTGGACCGAATATTTTTCTTTCAAATACAAGGAGACACGTTGTATCCTTTTTACTCAATACCCAGCATTCAGAGCTATACTTTAATACAGAACATAATAGTGTATTATAGATGGTAACTTTTGTTTTCCTTGACAGCATTCCGGATGCGAGATGTCTTCTCAAACCAAATAAACATTTATTTGCCATACTATGTATTCTGTGTTTGATCCCGGTTGATGTGTCATTTGCATTGGTCACTATTGATCCTAGATAGGCCAAAATTAAGATGGAGTGACAACGTCCTCAAAGACATCTCTGCCTTAGAGCTTCGGTACTGGAGAGAGCTGGCACTAGACCGAGATGAGTGAAGGAAAATTATTGAGGAGGCCAAGACCTATCAAGGGTTGTAGTGCCAAGAAAAATGATGATGACTATTGACCCTAGATAGGTGAAATTGTTATTATATTTTAACGTGTGTCACCCTATGTTCATTGCGATTGGGGTCTTATTGGGGTCTCTATGGTTATAGAATAAAGATTACATGCTGTGAAACGAACTCCTTGCCATCTTTATTCAAGCTCTTACTCCTTGATATGGATCCCATTTTTCGTTCACACATGAACTCAAGTAGTTATTTTGCGTGACTTCTTCTATTAGTTCATTGTTAGTAATTACATTTGATGTAGAAAACGATCTTTAATCGAAATAAATAATAATTACGGATAACTTTTAGAACGCCACTTTTGTAAAAAAAAAAAGCTTAAAGGTGCTTTACACAACTAACATTAAGTCCTACAATAGTATTTTAAATGTTGTGATTATTCAATTATTTATTTGTATGGGTACGATTTTTGAAAAGGTGCGTTTTTTGTCTCGTTTAATCAATGTTTCTGACGCATTTTTCCGTATTACTGAAGGTACGGTGTTGCACGCTTTTGGGGCTGTGACCGCAAATGGCCGATCACTATACCTAAAGAGGAATGTCTAAGAAGCTGTAAATTCTAGAAGAGTAGCTCAATTGTACGTAAAAACTTAGCAAAAACTGGTGGTGAAGTCGTCGCTGCGGTCAGACTATGACGAGCTGTTCTTTTGCCATTATTAATACGAAGACCTGGCGTGCGTTACCCCCTCTTCATAGATAATTTATCCGCAGTAAACATGGACCTCAGGTGTAGGTAGACGCTCAAGAGAGGATATAAATCAGGGACACCCATTCATTAATTCCTGCCGAGTCCCGCGGGATTTATTGATATAAGCAGTCGCGTCACGTTAAACAACATTTCCTGTCGTTTGCCATTGTCCTGGGCCAGTGGATCTTTAACTAGGGTTCGTGGACATTTATCTGTCTTCTTCATCATCAACATCATCTTCAGCCATTATTGAACCCCTGCTGGATGAATTCGCACCCTTTCCTCCTGTAGGTTTATATACTTGTCCTTCTCACTGTCCCAAAAACTTCATCTATCCATAGAGACTTAAGGCATCCTTTACATTGATGGAATTGGCATTTACATTATAGAGATTATTAATTATGTTTATCAAATTGAATGCAATTTATAAACTACAATCTACAATTATAATTTAGCTCATGTAGAATATAGAGTAGGGGAGGTGAGGACTGATGGAGGCTAAGGCTCGATATGAGCTGTAGAGCCATTGAAAAAGAAGAAAAGTATTGCATCCATTTAAGGCATCCTTTTGGTTGTATCTTATTTCAAGGATCTTCTTCTCCAATCAGCTTCCTGATTACTGAGGATTGTGGTCCCGGGTCCTTGTTGTTGTTGATGTTGCAGTTTGGATAGCCGTTTAAATATGATAGCCGGTAGCATCCTTGATCAAATCAGTCAATCGAGTTAGATATCGGACTTTTTCTAACTGGCCTTCTACCTTACCAGTTCTACCAGCTTCTTTTGGCTATCGTCCTTTTTGCGGGCGATATGTCCATAAAATTAAAGGATATAACTCAGATATATATATAACTGTTAAGCCTACATATTAATCTAAGTATAAAATTACTTTAAATGTTATGTACCATGACAGAACTCCGATAACGCCTGGCGGTAGATTTGGGATTTCTTTGAAGTAAATGAGTTGTGTCTTTTTGTCTCGCGCAGAGGAAGACCTCTTTCCATTTAAGAAAGACAATCGAATCAGTACGCGTAAGCCGTGAGTATGAGGCACATTATTTCGCGTGTTGGTGTCTTTACCCGCAAACAACAACACAACGAAACGATGTGCGTCGTACGCACGGCTTACGCATACTTATTCGATTGTCTTTTTTAAATGAAATTTATTGTAACAAAGTTGTTTTTTCAGATAATTTAATGATTATCACTAACAATCCCTATAATTCCAACGCTAAATCCAACAATAATTAAATTAAACTTTGTAATACATACACGTTATTTCGTTTTATTGTAATTACTATAGTTTCGAGAGGAGCAGTCCCTATTATCATTAGATGCAATTAATGTTGTGTCTCAGATAATTTTTTTAGAGCTCTCCGACCCGGGATTTGAAACCGCTTACTTTGATTCTGAAACCCCGGATCTAATTCTAATTTCTGAATTAGCCAGCTCAACTGTGACTGTTAATGCGAACAACATTGTTATTATCGTATTTGTAATAAATACAGACTATACAACATCGTACGTGCTGGCGTATAGTTCACATCTTGGCACAACATAATATACATATAATAAGTGATGCCGTGGGGTACCGCATTTTTAGGTAAGAATAAACGTAAAAAAAGAAATTCGAGTATTAATTTTGTCAGGTCGGTCTCAGAGAGTTTGGGGATGATTTATAGCCAACTGTTGTTGACTTCCGCCCGTGGGTCTCATTCATCCCTTTACCCATGATTTATCCCTCCATACAATGTAAATGCCCAGTTGGACGCCGACTACGAACACGCCCGCCGTACAGCAGAACTTTTTTATTATTAAAAATGGTCGGTAAACAAGGCGGAATCAAATTGTGAAATAAAATGTTCATTATTTTGGTGAAAACAAATCTGTTTGTCTATATTATAAAGCCAAACTTTAAAAAAAAATTAGTCATATTTATGAGAGCTAACTAATCAATTAATTAACTTGCCATTGAACCTTTTCGCGGCAGAGGCTGGCAGAGACAACTGAAGAGCACATTTTTACCATAGTACCAGGTTTATGGCGGACGATCTTTGTTTCTTTTGTCTTCAACATATTCCGATCTACTCTCAATGGTTTGCGCTATCACGTCTTGATCGTTGTTATATAAGATTACGCATTTCGTCAATTTACAATAGTACATTATATCAAAAGTATATGCATCATCCAAAGTGTCTAAGTATTACATTAAAGTGAATATTTCCACTACAATTATAGAAAATTTAATTAATTAAACCTTTTTACAATTTAATTTTTACAATACAATACAACTACAATTATAGAAAATTTAATTAATTAAACCTTTTTACAAACCACTTGGAGTAATTTTTCGTCTACCGATTTCGATGCCGCTACATCTTCGTCAGGACAGACGTATACTGCGTAATGCAGTATTTTATTAATTAAAATTAATAATTATGTCCAACCACAAAGTTAACGCTATAAACATCAAAAATATAGAAATTTCTTATAGAAATTTAGTACATGCGGTCTATTTTGTGCTATGATAACAATCACCAATTACAACAATATTAATATCCTGTAAATAGGGGAATCCCTGTGATGGGGGTGGGAGAGGTACAGTGGTATTTATTAATGTCAAGTTGTAATAGCAACTTTTTTAAGCTTTTCTATTATTTCAAAAAAAAAATTTTTTTTCTTCTTCACAAACAAACAAACAGCAAAATAGTTTTGTGGTGACATTATTAATATAATTAATAAAAATATACTTTCAATAAATAACCAAGTCCTTTTTACAAATTATTTTTAAATTTATTTTCATGTTATTTAGGTACTTTATTATTTTTTATTTATTTTATATTTTGATTGTCTATACTTCGATTTTTGAATTTAATTTGTTAGTTTCCTGTATCCTGTATCCTGACGAAGAGGCCACGGGCTCTGAAACATGTTGATATTTTTCAATACAAAAGTGGTGAAAAAAAAGTTATTTTTTATTAATTATGAAATTAATATTATTACAAGCATAAACATGGTGAGCAGAATTAAGAAGTAGTCACACTTGTACTCGAGTTAAAAGAAAAATATATAAATGTTAATTTGGATTCTTAATTAATAAAAATCTTTAAAAAATAATTAAAGATATACGACTAGATTGTTGATTGTACCAGAAAAAACCTACATCAAAATTACATTTTCATAATAATCATTACATTTATAATCATAGTTAATTGTTAAAAATAATAATAAGGAAATATAAAGCTCATTACAGCAATGTGGAAAAAATGAATAAAGGGTAACTTGACGGTTTAGTCATGAGGATCCGCAGAGCAATGAAATAATTGTTAATGAGTTAATGGAAAGTCAGACATGAATGATAATGGTACTAGAAATAGACTGTCATATATGTTAATAAGTTAATGGAAAGTCAGACATGAATGATAATGGTACTAGAAATAGACTGTCATAATTGTTAATATGTTAATGGAAAGTCAGACATGAATGATAATGGTACTAGAAATAGACTGTCATATATGTTAATAAGTTAATGGAAAGTCAGACATGAATGATAATGGTACTAGAAATAGACTGTCATAATTGTTCATAAGTTAATGGAAAGTCAGACATGAATGATAATGGTACTAGAAATAGACTGTCATATATGTTAATAAGTTAATGGAAAGTCAGACATGAATGATAATGGTACTAGAAATAGACTGTCATAATTGTTAATAAGTTAATGGAAAGTCAGACATGAATGATAATGGTACTAGAAATAGACTGTCATATATGTTAATAAGTTAATGGAAAGTCAGACATGAATGATAATGGTACTAGAAATAGACTGTCATAATTGTTAATAAGTTAATGGAAAGTCAGACATGAATGATAATGGTACTAGAAATAGACTGTCATATATATTAATAAGTTAATGGAAAGTCAGACATGAATGATAATGGTACTAGAAATAGACTGTCATAATTGTTAATAAGTTAATGGAAAGTCAGACATGAATGATAATGGTACTAGAAATAGACTGTCATATATGTTAATAAGTTAATGGAAAGTCAGACATGAATGATAATGGTACTAGAAATAGACTGTCATAATTGTTCATAAGTTAATGGAAAGTCAGACATGAATGATAATGGTACTAGAAATAGACTGTCATATATGTTAATAAGTTAATGGAAAGTCAGACATGAATGATAATGGTACTAGAAATAGACTGTCATAATTGTTAATAAGTTAATGGAAAGTCAGACATGAATGATAATGGTACTAGAAATAGACTGTCATAATTGGTAATAATAAAAAGTGAAAACTTATATAGCGCCGATTTCTAAACAATTTCACTTTAAAAGCGCTTAATTCAAAATCTGTTTTTATCTACACTAGTATTTAAAAATGCGGTCTTATTGAAATATTTTTTTAAAAGGGTATGTTTTCAGTCTTTTTAATACATGATTTTAATGCACTGTTTCGTTTTACGGGAGGTAAAAATTTCCACGCATTTGAGCCTGCCACCGAAAATGCCCGTTCACTAAACATTTGTTTGATCGATTTTACAACCTTGTATGCATCTCAAGTACAGGCTGAACTTGTACAAATTGAATTGTCGACACCAACTCTGAAGTCAGTCACTATCATTCAAGTAGTCCGAGATGCAGAGCTTTTAAAGATACAAGATACAGAAAAGGTATTATGTGTCGTCTTGTATACCTCTTTCAATTTGAAAGACAATCGAATTAGTATGTGTAAACCGTTCGTACGAGCCACATTGTTTCGTTGTGTTGGTGTTTACCCCCGTAAACACCAACATAACGAAACAGGGTGCGTCGTACGTACGGCTTACACATACTATTTCGATTGTCTTTATTACATAGAAAGGTCCACATGATTCATGAGAAGAGAATACAGAGACTTGTCCGCCAAAACAGAAAAGTGACGTTCTATTATCTTCCCCATCCTACCCTTACTAAGAAACTGTGTGCTGTAAGTAAATAATAATGTAAATAAGTATGTAATAACTACAGTTGCTGGCAAACTTCTTGGAGGTGTCATGTATTTATTTAGCCATAATTTATTATAAAATAATATTACTTACTTACCATCACGCCGTTTCCCCGTGGGGATAGGCAGAGAGGATAGAGCGCCACACTCTTCTTTCCTGACATACAACTCTCGCCTCATCCACATTCATACATCTTCGCATGCAAGCTCGTCTGTTGTTGAGGCTTCTAACGGGACCATCTTCCAGTATCTGGTTAATCTGGTCATGCCACGTCTTCCGCGGTCACCCTCTCTTTCTGGCGCCATCAACACTTACCATTCTTTCCTCATTCATTCGCTCAACATGCCCAAACCATCTGAGCGACCCTTTTGTAATTCAACTAATTATGCTAAGATCAGCTTTACTTTAAATATGTTAAATATATTAAATAATATTCATTTTAAATACACTTTTATGAAATATTGCACAAGTATAATAATTTATATACATGCAAAAATGAACTATGCACGGCATCATACATTAAATAGTAGATAGATTTATTAAGCGCCAGAAAAATGAGCAACGCACAGAACAAAATTCTTATTCTATTTCTGAAGTGTTTCATTCATAGAAATCGTCAACAAGACAACAGAAAAAATTGACCCAAAATAACATTTGCATCAGTGGTACATCGCCCGCGGGCGGCCTGGCCAATCGCCCAGGGAGTTCAAAATAAACCCAGATGATAAAATAATTAAAGCTGATTTGGCAACTAACGATTTGGCCACAACTATAATAAGTACATAATACGATTGTTACTTGGCCATGTGATTGGCCAGAACTATAATAAGTACATAATACGATTGTTATATTGTTTGTTAAGATATCTTCTAAATAACCCATGAAAACCAAGTTTTTACAATATTCCCTTTCTTATTTCGGGTTTCGTGTCTACCATATGCGTCGGAATCTCCATACAACTTGTATGAAAAACCATTAAAAATTTGAAAAATCCAAAATTATACTACAATTATTATTAATTTTGATAGATCTTCTTGATCGTCGCCACGAGTCTATTTGCAAAGTTTCAGGTCGATTGGATCACGGGAAAAGGGTTAAAAATCGATCCAAATTTTTTCGTCAAGCAAGCAGACGCCACGAGTTAATATAAAGGGGGTAATAAATATAATTATGGACGCCCAGTGTCCACATATTAGTCTAGTTGAAAAAAATATCATATAACTAGACAAAACAATTAATAACGACCCTTGCGTGTAACCTGAGCCACGCGCTGATTGATGTCATACTCAAGCACCCGGGCCTCATTAGCGGCTAGTCACCGTCAGTGTTTTTGTTGTAAAGCTACAGATACACATGCTTATTTAGTGGCACGTGAGCATGCGCAGTATCGACTGCCTTTAGACCTTGCTTATTAGTGGCATGTGTGTACGCACATTGCTAGTAATGAGCATGCCACTGTCGTTCACCATAGAAAAGGGGTATCTTTGGAGCATGTGTGAACAGGCTTGCTTATTATGAGCATTATTCGCGACTAGTATTATCAATGCGATCTTCTCAGTCCGCGACTGGGGAGATGATAAAACACTACTTTTCGTGCCTTATTATAGGAATCACGAATGTCTGTGGAATACTCGGTCACCGTTGTGTAAAAATAATATAGTGAGAAATAATGTTTATGAAACTTTATTAACAGGCATGAATGATTCAAATCTTAAAATAAAAATTATAAAAACTAAAATCAAAAATGTGCGGATGGAAACTCAGGAACTTTTTGATTTATTGGTTCACTTGAATTTTCTATTTCAGTTTGCAAAGTTTCCATTTTGAACAAGAGCGTCTCTATTCTATGACAAGAGCATGCCACTAATAAGCATGGGTGTTTGATTGTTAGCTTTGGGCATGCTTATTTATGAGCATGCCACTAATAAGCACGCCAGTAATGAGCAAGTGTGTATAGTTGTTAGGGCATGCTTATTAGTGGCATGCTCATTAGCATGCCACTAAATAAGCATGTGTATCTGTACCTTTACTCTTAACTTATTCCAGCGAGTTACGGATAGACAGACTGTTTCGTGACCGCGCCACGCCGATGCCGCGCGCCGGTCGCGGATCGAAATGATGAGCTGTGATTGGTCAAAATTGACGCTCGATGTATTCCGCACCAATAGCCAGCAAGGATTTCAAACCTTCTGAAATCTGACCAGTTTGACAGTTGGACGCACTGTGCCGGTGTCTTTCTTATTCGATTGAGAATTGACTTTTATTTCATGTGGTCACGATATCCGATGTTTTAAAGATTTAAGCCTTTCGGAATCGAATCCAGATCAGTTCTGAAATTCGATGTAGAAGCAAGTACAAGCCTTTTCCAACACGCGCAGCTCTGCATTCAAGAACCAAGGAGAAACTAAGTACAGCTTCAACTGTGTCCGTAGCTGGTTGTTGGATTGGATATGTCTCGAGTGTTTAGATTACACACTACATTGGCGGAGATTGAGAAAAGGACCTTCTCTATCTTACCCCGACCCGCGTACGACACAGACAGACAATCAAAATTAGGATCGACAATCAAAATGCTACTTTTTTGTATTCAATTCACATTAATAATTCACTCTCTTATACAGTCATGTTTGACAATGAACATAATGTTTTTTTACACATCGATATTAGCACATTAAAACAGATCTAATTTTATGGTCTTCTGGAACTACACGGAATTACACTCGAGACTGTTTTATCACTAGATAAGCCTCTTAGAGCTAGATCAAAAAATGCGTAATTATTAGTAGTGCTTTTTAAATGTATCATTATTAATTACCTTGAAATGAAAAGGTTTTAATGTACCAAAAATGTAATGATATCAGAAAAATCGGTCATCGAAGGTTATTTTCTTACAGTCTTGTAGGGAAAATTCCGGAATATTCCCTTTCCAGGAGGGCAGCAAATTTTTTTTAAATAGAGGTGCGAACACGGTGTACGCATCAATATTCTTACTATTTTCAAACTAAGCTAAAAACCATGAAAAAAGCCTAACTTGCTGATGTCCTGGAATGGAGCTCAAACCACCGATCGCCGGATTACTAGGTGAGAGACATGACCAGTACACCGACAAGCTACACATAATAGTTATCTAGAAAATATCTATACAGTTTTATCTGACTTTTATGATCCTTTCTCTCCCGAAGCACTTAGTTTTTTTAAAAGAAGAGCCATTCATTCATTTAGATATTTCAAACCATTATGCATAAGCATAATGGTTAGAAATTTCTGCAAATTTTGTAGTAGGTACCTATCCAAAACAATTGTAAAACTGACATATCATAAAGATTTATTGCATCCACGATATGATGCGGAGCCACGCGACAGAGCGTAAACAAGTCATAACATAGACGTATTTTTTTGTTCAGTCGAATTTTAAACAGGATTTATAACAATTGAATTGTGCTAATTCTACAAGGCGACACATAACATGGCGCCTCTGTATCTTCAAAAGCTCTGCAACAAAGGGTTATAAATAATCAATCAAAACTAATAAAAATATGATAACAGCTTGATCTACTATCTCTCTATTAAATGACAATAGTCATTCAATTAACTGTTTCAATCAACCGGTACTGTGGATGTCAAACGTTATGGCAAAAAATATATTAGATATCCAAAACAAATCTTGCCTGTTTAAGCATTGAAGTTATTTGACATCAGTCATATATAGGACAAAGTTTCATAAATGTGTAGTTAGTTATACAAATGAAACTTTGCTCTCGAGTTTCAATATAAACGTCGATGTTCCCCAGTGGATTATTCTATAGTGTATACAAAATACAATACACATCGATGGCTTGCAATAATTAACACGTCTGTTTAATAAAGCAGTAAAATTTATTAATAATAAGTAAAAAAAACACCCACCGTATAGTGAATATATTATTGGAATATATAATTAATTATTGGAATATATGATAGGAAAGAAAGTAGACTGAATTCAGTGAAGATGAGATCCCTTAGGCGTAGGTATGTGTGGCAAATCCATTAATGATAAAGTAAAGAATGAAGATATTAGGAATGAATGTAAAGCCGATCTTAGCATAATTAATAAACCAACTCGAGTTGTGTAATTATATTTTAATGATCCGTGTTCGATGCAACATGATTGAGACGTCCAACTAAAAAATGTCTGTATTTATAAGAATGCGGCTTGTGAATAAAGGTACAGATACACATGCTTATTAGTGGCATGCTAATGAGCATGCCTAACAACTGTACACACACTCATTATTAGTATACTTATTTTAAGCATGCTCATAAATAAGCATACTCAAAGCTAACAATCAAACACACATGCTTATTAGTGGCATGCTCTTGTCATAGAATAGAGACGCTCTTGTTCAAAATGGAAACTTTACAAACTAAAATATAAAATTCAAGTGAACCAATAAATCAAAACAGTTCCCGAGTTTCCATCCGCGCATTTTTGATTTTAGTTTTTATAATTTTTATTGTAAGATTTAAATCAGATGTATTTCAATAAAGTTTCATAAGCCTTATTTCTTGTTATTTTATTTTTGCATAGCGGTGACCGAGTATTCCACAGACATTCGCGATTTCTATAATAAGTCACGAAAAGTAATGTTTTGTCATCTCCCCAACGCGCCATATTTGTTTCATCTTTCGCGGACTGAGAAGATCGCATTGATAATACTAGCCGCGAAGCCCGCGAATGACGTTAGCATGCTCATAATAAGTAAGCCTGCTTATTATGAGCATGCTCAAAAGATACCCCTTCTCACGGTGAATGATATTAGCATGCTCATAAATCAACCGGCGCACAGTGGGTCGAAACCGTAATTTGAGGGACTTAGGGACCAACTTTCTTTTTTTACTTTTTTCTTTATGCGGATAGCTCATTAACCTTAGCAATAGTTGTCCTATGAAACTTTTTCCTAAACTTAATAGTTTGTTTTTTTTGTATGCGCGGATTGTATGTGAGCGGATCAAATAAAATTAAATTTCTGCTAAGTGGTGACTGACCCCGCTTTGAAACCTTTTTTTCTTGTACCTTGTTTAGTCTACCATCGTTTGATGCTATGAACGTGTACATAATCTTGCAACTCTACCAGATAAATGGATCGAAAAAATAAAAAAACCTATATATTTATAATATTAACTTTTATTTTCGTAATTTCTTTTATTTATTTATTTTTATTTTTTTATTTTTTTTTTATTTATTTAACGCCCTTATGGGCTTTTACAATATACAGAATAATTTTTTTTTTTTAAATTACATAAGACAGTTAAAATTAAAATACAGTCAAATTTAATATAAATATATTATTTATATTATTTTTATATTATTAATTATATTATAGTACATATATATATATATATCTATATATATATATATATCTATATATATACATATCTATATATATATATATATATATATATATTATATATAATATATGTATATTATTAAAATAAAAAAATTAAATAAAAAATATAAATAAATAAATTATGTAGTGAATAAAGGTACATAATAACTCAAATAATAACGACGACGTTTCGACCCAGTGTGCGGCGGTTGATTTTTGAGCATGCCACTAATGAGCATGCTTATTACTATCAATGTGCGTACACACATGCCACTAATAAGCAAGGTCTAAAGTAGTTCAAAACTGCGCATGCTCACGTGCCACTAATAAGCATGTGTATCAGTACCTTAACACGAATCTCTCACGGCAGTGTTAACGGTCTGAAACCTACCTGTAAATAATTGTTGCCGCCTCGGCAGTCTTCGGTTCCGCCTCGGCATTCTCCGGTCGCCTGATCAGATGACGCCGACATTGAAAGTGGTTCCGGTGACAAAGAAACGTCATTCTATTATCCGTTTTTTGCCGTCTGATGCCGGCGGAGGCATTGTGTTACTTTAACCTCGTCTGCATCAGGGTCCCGCACAGGAAAGCTATTGAATTCTGACTTGGGGGTCGGTTGGGACAAGTACCAAAGCTCTTCTTCCACTTCTATAAAATCTGTGGTTTTTAGAAGATCAATCGGTGGAGGTCTCCATAATTTGGGTCGTTCGCCCGTGCCACGATGTGCGCCAAACAAATTTGTCTGATATTCAGGGTTATTTCGTTGCATTAATAACCTCGCTGGACTATATTCCCGCCTTTATTATGAGTGGATAATGTGCATGCAACCATGACTTGATATCAATAGTTTTATGGAGATTTTTGTAACTACTTAAATTCTTATCTTAATTTTGTATGTATATTTCCTTTTCTTTTTCTTTTCTTTTATATTTAAGTATTCCTATGATTTACTTTATTATTATTGATCTACTTTCATTCTTATGCTTATACTTTCTTTAATTGTCATTTGTTAATATTACATTGAGGATGGCCCTGTTAAAAGCCGCAACAACCGTAGAACTTGTATGAGAAGATGTATGAATGTGGCCGAAGCAAAAGTGGTGTGCCAGGATTGAAGACTGTGGCGTTCAATCCCCTCTAACCTAACCTAACCTAACCAAACCTACCCCTGCGGGAAAACGGCGTGATGGTTAGTTAGTTAGTTAGTTACATAAATATCATATGAGAATAACTGCCACAGAACAGGTTTTTATCTAGTGTGGCAGTTATTAGTAACTTGTATTAACAAATGTAAATAAACAATAAAATAAATAAATAAATATACGACATCTAAGTTTACTTTTTTTTCAATATTTCTGACTTATTTTTTGTAAAACTTGTGACTATTATTACAATAACTTACATCAACTTACAAAATTCATTCCCTTTAATACAAGTCAAATAAAATAATAAAAACCTTGTATTGAAAAAAATATTTTTTTCGTAATCGATATAAATTACTGTAATGATAGTTCAATGTTTTGTGAAAAATAAGCTAGAAAATTTTTAAAAAAATGCAAACTTTGATATTGCATAATCCATAACTATTCATATTATGTCATGCTTCAAAATTTTTGACTAATAATCAAGGCGGGAATATAGTCCAGCGACGTTATTAATTTTTTCCAAATATCCCTGTATGTTATACATATAATCGCATTTAAAAGTTTTTCACTAAACAACTTTATTAGAGACTCTATATGTTTGTCACGTTGTTTCAGATATATTTTAATCATTTAACACAAACAATTTCATGATTGCCTTAATTTAGCGAATTAATTTAAACATTCATCCCTTTGAAGTTGTAGAACTCAAAAAGTTCTATAAAAAAGTTTTGGACGACATATATCTATATATTAAGGTTAATACACAAATTAATAAAAAACTACGCGTGCAAATCCGCGGGCACAGCTAGTATAAAATAAAGCTGTAAAATAAATCTGAAATGAAACCAGCTTATTTATGGTAAAATGATGGTAAATCGTGGGCTCTTATCAGAAACTGTCAGTAGTACAGCACAGAGGAACAGGTAAGTTAAAAACAAACAAAAGAAAATGAACAAAAAGGTAACAAAACGTACAATATGAAGCACTCACTGACTGACAAACTAATTTTAAAAATCTCAAAAACGAAAATTAAAATATTCAAATCAGAATTACAAATAAAAATGTTAAAGCTTGCGCATTGAATAAGTTTTATTAACCAAAAAATAAAATTATCATGAATTAAAAATAAACATTTACAAACCAGCAGTCGAGCAGTATAAATATATTATTATTCGTACATTTTTGCTAGGGGTGCATAATATGCTGATATTATTCATAATAAATATCTCTTGGGGTGGTTTAGGGTCATAAATTGTTGTCAAGCAAACATCCTGATCAAAGCGCACTGATTGAATTTTTTTTTATCCATTAAACACATTTTGAAAAAAAAAGCACAAAATAAAAATCGAATACATAATAATAGGTATACACTAGTTTCAAAGCATTACATATAGTATATAAATGCTAGAAAAAAGCAAGGTTTTTAAGCTTGACGCAAAACTATGTTTTTTAAACTGCCCCAATTGCTTTTTAGATTTCCATTGATATTTGTCTTATACATACTTTTACATACATGGCACACGATTTATACATACTTTATTTTTTTATTGTTCATAAAATTAGACTTTGTCTTTATAAATAAAATGTAAAATTTATGTTTAATGAAATATTAAATCTTAAATCATAACATTTCATTATTAGTATCTCGTATCTACATATCACAAAGTTAAAATTGAACTAAATCCCTTCGTAACTGGGGAACTGACTGGGACACAGCGGTCACGGAGGTTCCCTCTCGCGTATATTTAAGACACATCTGTCACGGCTAAAAAAACTAATTAAACGACCGGAGATGGGGCTTGAACTCCGGGCCAGCAAACCCGAACCGACCGCTATACGCATGTTGCTACGGCCGCCTCTCCGTGGACTGCCAAAAATATATTGTAAATATATACTAGGGCTTAGCAAAGACTCGAACCAATGTTCCGTCATTTTTGACGGGTCACAACTATTTCATCATAATTTGCCAACCATCAATACTTTTGACTTTGTCATATTTCTCAGTATACTCGTACATGCATATTACGCTACACTGACGTCAGCAACATCCCAACTCCCAAAGTATGATGGTGTGCAAACCGTTTCGTTTTTTCATAATTTGTCGCTAGGTGGTGTGGGCCGAATCGGCGATTAGATTCCTACTCGTTTTTTTTTTTAATTTATTCCAACTAATGACAGAGAAAAGATGTAATAAAAAGGACTCCTCCAATAGCTGAGCAACACATAAATCGAACTGCCTCTGTAATTCAGATTTTTTAAGCACCGTTCGCAAATTTGTTCTTGTGTATTTTTAAATTGAATTTAAATTCCACTTGCTTTGGCACACGACACGAGGCACCTAACAAAAAGCGTATTGCATTTTTTACCCGACGTTAATGCCACCGCAGACTAATTTCGCATCGGCTCGGATCAATGTCTGGAAATAATAGAATATACAGGGTGTACCAGAGCTAGCAGCAGAAACTTGACCGGGAGATTCCTGACTATGTTATGAGTCTAAAACGTTCAAGCAACCGTGACCTAATACCAATAGTTATGACTAACTAACTAACTAACCATCACGCCGTTTCCCCGCAGGGGTAGGCAGAGAGGATTGAACGCCACACTCTTCTATCCTGGCACACCGCTTTTTCTTCGGCCATATTCATACATCTTCTCATACAAGTTCTACGGTTGTTGCGGCTTTTAACGGGGCCATCCTCAAAGACCTGTTGTATCTGATCGTGCCAGGTCTTTCGCGGTCGCCCTCTATTTTTGTTGGCTTCGACACTCGCCTCATATATTTTTTTAACCATCTTTGCACTACAGCCAGCATTGCATTCACGTCTAATTTGTTCATTCCTTACTCTATCGACCAAAAATTTTCCACATAAGCGTCTTAGTGACCGCATTTCTACCGCATTCAGTCTACTTTCATTCCTCTTTTACCAATTCCAGGCTTCACTTCCATACATTAGGGTTGGCACTAGAACGCCATTATGGAGATATGCATTTTTTTCCAACATTTCTGACTTATTTTTTGTAAAAAGTTGAACTATCATTACAGTAACTTATATCGATCATGAAAAATTCATTTGCTTCAGTACAACTAAAATAAAATGGTACAAACCTTGTAAAAAAAAATACTTTTTTCAATTTTTGCAAGGTTTTTATCATTTTATTCGTCTTGTATAAAAGCGAATCAATTTTTCATAATCGATATAAGTTACTGTAATGATAGTTCAAATTTTACAAAAAATAAGTCAGAAATATATATAAGGCCATGGTTGCCTGAACATTTTAGACTCATAACATAGGCAGGAGTCTACCGGCAAAGTTTGTGCTGCTTGCTCTGGTACACCCTGTATATACAGCCGTCAATTTCACACTGGCCACCCGATACGAGTGACTCGAGGAGACGGAACCAGGATGCTGGACTGGCGAGGCGACGGGCGCGGTCAAGAGCGGCCGTGATGCTGCAGTCCGAGACAGTGCCTGCTCGTCTGTAGTCTGGAGGCTGGGTTTTTGCGGAGTTTTTTATCCCGGCTCGGAGGAGGAAGCTGCGGCCGGCGGCGCAATGCGCCCAACGCGGCGTGACGTGACTGCGACCGGACGAGGTATATCGTCGTCGCATTGGCTACATTTTCCAGTAGAAAAAATTACGTTCACCTCATCAGAATTGTGCAAGGCAGTGCTTTTGTAAAGTAGGTATTTTAGAGGTGATGCTTTTACAAATCAGCGCTTTTAAGGGATAGAACTTTTACAAGAAAGTATACAGGGTTATTTGTAAAATATTAATAACCTCGTAGGGCTATATTCCTGTCTTGAGTATGAGTATGAGTCGAAAGTGTTCAAGCTATTATGAGCAAGCAATTTTTTTTTCAATATTTATTACTTATTTTTTGTAAAACATTGGACTCTCATTACAGTAACTCATATCGATTACGAAAAATTCATTCGTTTCAATACAAGTTAAATAAAATGATAAAAACCCCGAAAAAATTCCAATTGGAATTCAAAGGTTTTTATTTTTTAATTTTACTTGTATTAAAGAGAATGAATTTTTCATATTCGATATAAGTTACTGTAATGATTGTCCAACGTTTCACAAAAAATAAGTCGGAAATATTGAGAAAAAAAAATGCAAACTTTGATGTCGCATATCTCCTTAACTATTGATATTAGGTCATAATAGCTTGAACATTTTCGACTCATAGTCAAGGCAGGAATATAGCCCTACGAGGTTATTAATGTTTTACAAATAACCCTGTATATTTTCATAGCATTGCTTTTACGAGGTAGTTACTCTAGAGGAAAGTGCTTTTGAAAGACAGACACTTTACAAACCAATGTTTTACTTCTTTTATTATTATTATTTTACGCTTCAACATGCCAAGACGCCCAATTATAGAAGCGAAACACATCACAAAACACCCAGGCTTGAATAAATCCCACAGATTAATTGTGACCTCAACGGCAATCGAAACCGGAACCCTCGGTGTGTTATTTTAATAATTCTGGGACACATCTCGCGAATGCTGGCGGATAGACCCCTTATATGCCCCTTGGCATAAAACCAAGGGGCCGTCCTATTAGGAGCTGGCGGAAACAGTTGAAGGACTGCTGTGAAGCGAGGTTGCAACTAAATTGGGCTGACGCGGAAAGCGAAGCCAAATTAGAAAAATTTGAACCTTTTTTGAGGTTTTCTACCACGACAAAATAGGATAAGGGGTAAAAAAGAAAAAGAACAAAAATAAGAATTTAAGAAAGTTGAAATGTGTAGAGTCGCAAGTCGCAAGCACTGGGCCACCCAATAAAATCTTCCATACACGTTTCCGATATAAATTTATTTATTTATTTATTTAATGTTCGTTTACATAATATTTAATGTAATACCTTCGTAATAATAATAATACATTAAATAAATAAATAAATAATAATATTTATTTATTTATTTATGTAATGTCCGTTTACATAATATTTAATGTAATACCTTCGTCTTTAATTTATCTTAATTAATAAATATCCCTCTGTGGACAGAATCTCGTAATTGTGTTCTCAGAACATATATATAAATATATCGTTATAAAATCAATTTGTTTAATAAATAGATTTATAAATTATGAATGTTAAATATTTTTTAAATCTATTATATATTATTAAAAAGTTCATCGACCCGTTTCAAATTATTCATTAACTATCGTGATATTTGATCAATTTTTACAAGGTTATTTGGTAGATAGCTGTACACCCGTGAAATGGTGTTTGCTAAACCCTAGTCTATATATAGTATATATTTGATGGTCCACGGAGGGGTGGCGGTAGCAATGTCACTAGGGTGCTTTGCTGACATTTGCGCGTCCGAGTTTCGCGCCGTACTTCCGGCCGTGTAATTTCGTTTTATTTTTGTAAATTTGAAAGAAATTACGGACGTTATTAGATTACACATTAAAGAAAGTTACGGAGAGAGATAGATAGACAGACAGACAACGAAATTATTATGTTTGATATCAAATCTTGAATCTTTATTCACTAAACAAATATAAGGATGACACAGATAGACATAATTATGGACAAGTCAATATTTGGTATATTGGTTTAATTATCTTTATTTTAAAGGTCTCTAATTATTACTGTTTGCTTTTAGGTAGGTATACTAATCATTGTTTATATATGTTGTTCATTTCTATTGTTCATTCATCTTAAATATGTTCTATTTATATTATTATTTTTTATTATTTACTGTAAAACGCGTTTTTTTATATATTTTTTATTTAATTAATAATATATATAATATTTTATTACAACGATACCTAAAAATGTATACAATTCAATTTTTTTTGTATGTATATACCTCACCAAAGAGAATTATGATTCTTGTGTGTGGTGAGGGATAACCACTAACAATCATATAGGTAGTGTAATCTAATTTAATGAACAATGAGAATGGTAATATACTATTTATCTAGTATATCATAACTCTTAATTAATAATACAGTATATAGAATAAGCAGTCAAAAGAGACCAAACTCAATCATAAAAGTCAATTCTACAATAAATGAGATCCCATTCGGGATCACTGGGGGAATATGCACACAAGACGCTATGTTAGATTATGTTAGACTTATTTTAGATTTATAAAAATCCTTTTAATTTTCTTACACTGTAAAGCCCATTAGGGCGTTTTTTATTAATATATAAATAACAAATAAATAAATAAATTGAAATAAACAATGAGTACTTGTCAGCAATAAATGAAGCTCTTTTAATAATTAACACGTCTTTGTAGGTTAATTTTTTCTCTCTGTATCTAGACGTGTTATTTAACTGAACAATTTTATCGCGTAACGTATATAATTCCTTACGATTTCGGTGACCATAAAATCTGTAGGAAATAATGAGTTCGTTGCCTTCGACTCCCTGGTCACTATACTGTGTACTGAGTATATCGAGATGAATATCTGACCGATTACAACCACCGACCAAACATTACGTTATGCGCCGGTCCAGTTTTGCCTGATTTATTCTGCCGGGGTGAATTTATTTGTCGGCTGACTCTTTTGTAGATCGAGCAAGATTTTTACAAATATATCGCTGTTTTTTGCTGAAAAGGCATTGGGGTGATATTTGAATTATTGCTTTTTTAATTCGCTGTAAACATGAAAATATGTCGACTTAAATATAAAGGGTGTGACAGAGCTAGTCATAATTTTTATTTATTTATTTATTTATTTTCTGCATGGTTTTATTGTACAGTATAATATTTATTACACAATTGTGTTATTCATAGTTCCTCTCCATTTAAGAGCATTGCTCTTGTGCTCGGACAAGGAACTATGAATTTACATTTAATTACTTACATTTTATTATTTTATATTATATTATATATCTAGGATAAATTTTACATGTAGAATCCTGTCTAAATGACGAGTTGAAAATGTTGTAACATCGAATTCCCAGTATAGAGATCTAAGTCCTTTTTTACATGCTTTTAATTAACTCTCTTTGTCTGTTTGTTTGTTGTTGTGGCGGAATCTTATAATTGATTTTTCACCAGCTTACCGACTAGCTAGAGCTCTGAAACTTGGAACTGAAACTGGATGGCTATACATTATTAAATCATTTTCGACGTAATTTGGTAATTATTTCGATCATAATTAATAATTTTCCATTATTATTGAACATTAAAAGTGCACTTCGAAATTTATCAATATTAATACGAAAAATGTTCCGATTTCAAAACTTTAAATTTCATCATCGACATTAGGCGTCGGAACTAAATGTCAAATTCGAGGAATTGGGGTTATGTTGAATTTAGATTTGTAATATCTTAGGATAACTTAGGTTTAGAAAAAAGTAACCCATAAAAAACAAGTTTTTATTATACTCCCTTTCTTTGTAAAATATAACAACAATTAAAGACGAATTAAAACATATAACGTAACACTAAACTTACAGGAATTTAATATATTTCTAAAATGTCAGATGTTTAAGCTTTGATAAGACACATCATGCTTTGAAGATTAAATTCTAAAAACATTTGTCAATCAATTTAGATTTTCGACATTCGTAGTGAAGTACCTATTATACATACCGACGGAGTAATTTAAATTTAGAAAATATTCCGCGACGTTATCGGGCCACCGTTATCAAACTTTTCTAATGATTCCAATTTGAAAAAACCAATAAAATTTCTAAAAATCCGAAATTATATTATATATATTTTTTTTTAACGAAAATTTGATAGATCTTCTTGATCGTCGCCACGAGTCTACTTGCCAAGTTTCAGCTCGATTGGATCACGGGAAAAGGGTCAAAAATCGATCGAAAGTTTTGTGTTGACGGCAAGCAAGCAGACGCCACGAGTTAATAAAAGGGAGTAAAAAGTCAGTTTGACAAAAAGGATATTCTATATAATTATACCCCGGGGTCAAAGAGTGTTGATGCGCAATATCCGCAGTATTTTCTGCAATTAGCCTCTCACACTCATGTGCCATTCCTTTTCCTTCTCGGTGAAACTAACTAACCATCACGCCGTCTCTCCGCAGGGATAGGCAGAGAGGATTGAACGCCACACTCTTCTATCCTGGCACACCACTTTTGCTTCGCCCACATTCATACATCTTCTCATACAAGTTCTATATGAAAATATATATTAACTCCATATTAAAAGCATATCTGCAAAAAAATTTTTGATCCATTTGTTTACTTTTTTTTAATATATCTGACTTATCTTCTGTACAGTTGAAAATGAAAGATGGGATCCTTTTGCTGAAATCAAATGCCGAATAGAAACAATCTCGTGCAACTTTTATCCGCATGAAAAAGGTGTTCTACAGTCACGATCTCAACTTTGCATTACGAATGCGAATGGTCCTATTCTCAATATTATTTTATGGAATGGAAGACACTTACCGAAGAATTTGTAAGATGAATTGAAGCAGTCGAGATGAGGATCTACAGAAGAATACTCAAAATAAGATCTTAGACAGAGTTCTTAATGAAGATGTTTGGATGAATAAAGAAGAAGTAATTGAAACAATAAAAATCCGAAAACTTCAATATCTCGGATATATGATTAGACATCCAGAGAAGTACGAGATCTTGAGAAGAAGATCTTCTATAAAGCATTGGAGTAAAGCAATCAAGTTAACTTATATCTAAAAAATCATTCGCTTTAATACAAGTCAAATAAAATGATTAAAACCTTGCAGAAAAATTCTGGTCCAATTTTCTTTCATAATCGAGAACCTTAGATTATGAGACAAAACTATTGTTGTGAAAAAATGGACAAAACATTTATTTCAACCAGTTAAAAATAATCGTGATTTGAGATTTGTATGTGATAATATCGATAAGTAGTAACCGAGATTTCATGGTTATCCAGCGAAAAATCAGTTACCAATCATCAATGCAATCATACAAATCTTAAATAACGGTTATTATGTAACCGTTTAAAATTGCGTTGCATATCCTCATTAATATTTAATTCAATCCTTAATTTTGCATTGTAATTAAAATATTTGATTTACAGAAATAATCTCTTTAAAATATGATATTTTTTCACCTACAACATTTTTATTTAAACTAATATTAGCAAACGTCCAGTGTCCTAGAGGATTGTCATTTGTCATAAATATACAATAAAATTGTAGTGTGATATACACTGATCCTGTAATACCTACGTTTAGCGAGCCAAGAAAATATATTACCTTTTTTATCATGAGAAAAATAAATAATATGTATTAAAAGTCGACGCATCGCATCCCGTGTTTGATTCCCTTCGAGTGAAGGGCGCATAATTTGCCAGGAGGTATTTCGTAAGTAAACCACAGAGAAATCCCATGCTTTTGTGACGATATATTGCCACGATTAAATTTGATAGCCAAATTTTGGAAAGATCAACAAATGTTTATTGTGTACCCACAATAAATTTAAATTAATAAAATGGAAGCAATGGATAAAATTTTTGACAATATTTGCACTGCTACTTCCTTTGAAATTTTGTTGATCGACCGTACGAAGTGTCCCCTCAGGACCGAATTCAGAGTCAATACTTAGATGATTTATAGGTACGCCTTAAAAGCGTAATTTTCAGTACAAAATAACATATTTAAGGAGTATTCATTTGTAAATCATCTAAGTAATTCGGGCCTCAGTCTGCAGATCTTGATCACATTGACATTTTCTTCTGAAGCATCCTGAAGGACAAAGCTAATTCAATGAATATCGTCGATATTAACAAATGTAAGCAACGTATTACATTTGTTTTAATACATTGTGTTTATATACAATTTTAATGCAGGTTCTAATGACGGAAACTACTCGTACATTAAAAATTTCTAGAATTAATTTAATACTTGTTATTTTATTTATTTATTTATTTATTTAAGTATACAAAATTAAAATTCTACATTTCATTTTTCAATTGTTTACATTTTTTTTGTTTTTATTTACGATGTTAAAATAAAAAAGTTTTCACTCTCTCCTTCACTAGACCAAGGTCTGTGTGAAGAGGGACAGGCTCACCCGTTGTACGAAATAAGGCAATCTAAACAACAACAATTTTAAACAATTAATTTCACATGCAATTTATGAAATTAAAAATAAAAATATTAAATAATAAGTATATTAAAACATAAAATAATTTATGAAACAAAATAACTTTGTTTACTATTATTTACAACATAATGAATACCTATGATGAAGAAAATATGTTCGGCTTCTGTGAGCAATTCTATTGGGTAATTTCCTTCTTCCGATAGTTAACAACCAATTCATTCATAATAATAATAATACATAAATACTATTATATGCTACTCCTGCTACTACTTAGCATTACGCTGTATCCCCGCAGAAGTAGGCACAGAGGATAGAACTCCACACTCTACATTTTTTTTTATTATTGCCTCGTTCACATTTTATACACCTCAGTCGATCGATGAAGTTTCACATGAGTAGGCCGCTTTTCACGATATCTGGTCTATCTGATCATGTTTTTCACAGATGTCTTCTATTTCTTCATTCAACAATTTGTATATTTTCTTCTCCATTCTATCTTTGCTCATAAGTATGCTCATGCCCAAAATACCTCAGGGATACCTTCTCAATTCTACCTCAGATACAAATAGACATTTAAATTACTTGCATATAATTTAGCCTACATGTCCAAACTATATGTCAAACTATGTAGAAAACGTATATATGATAATGTTCAATATTCGTGACGTCATGTTGGCGTATTGTGTTGGATCCAACCGATTGATTTAAGTGTTTGGTGGAGTGACAACTGGAAGGAGCACCAAGAGACAATAAGATTACTCGAAACGTTCCTTTCTCTCGCAACTTACAGTCCACTCTCGCCTCGTTATTCCCTCTTAACCTTCCTTTTTCCTAATCCCATTCCATCCATACATTATCCACTTTTTCCAGAGTCGCAGATAAAGAAGATGAAATGATATCGTGACGTCATAATATTATTACGGGCAGAGGTGAAAATTATTGATAACACAGATTGGGCTGGAGTATTCTTCTTTTTATTTCCAATATACACAAAACACAACAATATGGCGGTACACCGGTGTATGTATCCGTTAGAGATTCAAAAGAATAGTGTGCCCCTTCCGCCCTGGTTCCATAGCCACCATTTTTTGTATCTTGTGGTGGCTGCCCTGCGATGTGACGTTTGGCGCGTAACATTTTTTTTAATTTGTCTTTAGAGATATTACCATTGACGCATCAAATACAATGTTTCACGATGGCAACCAACCATTGTACAAGCATAATTTTGTGTCAGGTGACTGTGATGTTTTCATCCTAAAATAAATATCAAATATGCGCCGTTATTTAATTTTGTTTTTACATAAACTTTTGTGAAACGTGTGTTCGAGAAATATTTTCCGATTTAAAAAAACATTGCAAAAAATTAACAGGAAATTTTACTAAAGTGTTATTTACTTGGCGTCTGCGTCACGACAACATGACCTTAGGTCGCCCCAGTCATTACTTTATTTTATCGATTTGCTTACAGGCAATCTGTGTAAATGCAATATTACAATACAAATGTTTTGACATCTGCAATAAATTAAGTAGTGTACATAATCCATAGAATGTATACAGGGTGTAACAGAGCTAGTTTACAATACTTTACAGGTGGATTTCTACCTTGATGATGAGTCGAAAATGTTCAAGCAACCATGACTTGATATTAATAGTTAAGGAGATATGCGACATCCAAGTTAGCATTTTTTTTCAATATTTCTGACTTATTTTGTGCAAAACGTTGGACTATCATTACAGTAATGATGATATGATATGAAAAATTAATTCCCTTAAATACTAGTCAAATAAAATGATAAAAACCTACCAGTTCTAATTGGAAAAGTTTTTCAGGTTTTTATAATTGCATTTAACTTTTATTGAAACGAATGAGTTTATCGTAATCAATACAAGTTAATGTATTGATACTTCAACGTTTTGTAAAAAATAATTCAGTACTATTAAAAAAAATGCAAACTTTGATAATGCATAACTCCATAACTTGGTTGACTTAGGGTAGGAATCTACTTGTAATGTATTGTGGACTAGCTTTGTTACACTCTTTATTTTCATAGTATTGCTTTTACGAGGTAGTTACTTTAGAGTCTAGATTGTAAGTACTTTTGCCCTAGTGTCTTTACAATGTAATGCTTTTACATGGTTATTATATATTATATAGGGGAGTTTTTTTTAAAGGATTTTCGTAGCTACACGTTTTTTACGTGGTGTTAGGTTTTACGCGGTACTGTTTTTAAAGAGGACTACTTTTACAGGGCAGTAAATTTGGTGTGTAGTGCTTTTGCAAGGCTGCGATTTTACGAAGTACTGCTTTTTCATAGTAGCTTTTCGTTCTTTTCTCATTTTCTTCTCATTTATTAATTTTTATTATTTATTCATCATTGTTGATTATCTCTGTTACACCCTGTATACACTGCCGGCAGGACACGGTACGGAGTCCACTCCTTGAAGGACGTCCCCTGTGACGACAGCGCGCAGTCCTGAACGCAGCTGGCACCATCGCCTGGCCTACCGCGCTCTGTCACCTTGAGGCATCATAAAATAATTTTTGAGTTAATAAAAAATATTTCTTGATGTTAATATTTTAACAAATTATGCACTGCCCCGCAAAAGTCCTTCTCCGTGACGCGCGCAGCAGGTGGAGATAATCATGTCGCCAGGGTTTGAGTGAAATTAAAAAGTTAATTATTTTCTTATTAAATGACGTTATATATGTATACGATGTATTAATAATATTACAGTAACGACAATAACAATGAGGAAATACCTTTTTTTTATTGTTACAATAGTTTTTATTACCCAATTGTGTTATTCATAGTACCTCTCCATTTAAGAGCATTGCTCTTGTGCTCGGACAAGGAACTATGAATTTTTATATATAATTCCTTACATTTAATTATTTACATTTAATTTTTTTATATTATATTATATATCTAGGATGAAGTAGTAGAGTGAACGTCTTTGACTTTGAAGGTAATGGTGTCTAGTTCAGTCCATAGAGATGTTCTTTCAATTTTCTCTTCAATTGTTCCGTATCTTTTTCATTTCGATTGGAAGGTTGTTAAAAAATTTCATGCCTGAGTATATGAAACCTTGTTGATATTTTTTTGTATTGCATTTCGGGATTTCAAAATTGTCTCTTAATCTTGGTGTTGCGTTTTTTTCGAAATTTGCCTGAAAGTTTTCTTTGATAAGTTGTATAATTGATACTTTCTTTTTTCGCATCCCATTCATTGGCAAACAAATATGTATATTTAAATTTAAAATATGTTTTATTTTAAATTTGTAATACACACGCAATATGAGTTATTAATTACTACTATAGTTTCGAGAGGAGCAGTCCCTCTCATCATCAGATATATTAAATAACATATTTTAAATTATAATGTTGCACCACAAGGTATCTGCCAAATCTTTCAATAATATTAAATATTTTTTTTTATGTTATATTTTTTTAATATTTTTAATTTTATAAATTGTATATAAATTCAAATAACATTATTATTCCTCAGATTTCACTGCTGATATATCGGATGAGCCTGTCTCCATTTGCACACACCTCGAACTAGTTAACGACACAGCTTTTAAGTAATAATACAATAATGTAAATTTTAGATGCAATAAAATGAAAAGTAAAATTAAATTTTTTGCTCTCAGTGTTCGCCCAAATAAATAATCCTAATTATAATAATTTCATTGTCCGTCTGTCTGTCCATCCGTCTGTTCGCGTAACGTAACTTCACCTAACATAACATTCGTAACTCTATTACCATTACTATAGATATTAGGTCATGATAGCTTTATCATTTTCGACTCATAATCAAGGCAGGAATATAGTCCTGCGAGGTTATTAATATTTTCTAAATAACCCTGTATTCTTTTTACTTTCACTATTGCTTTTATATTCTATAATATCTACTGTTTTTACTATCCACATTTTATATTATATCCGCAATTAATCGATTAATTTTATAGTTTTGTATTTTGTTTCATTTTTATATTATTTTGTTCTCAATATGTTTGTCAGTTGCTTTTTTTTCGAATTTTTTTTTCTTAAATTCGAAAAAAAAATTTTTCGAGAATTTTTTTTTAATAAAGTAAATAAATATATATTCCTGAGGAACCGTCATTTTTGACGGTTTACAGCTAGTTAATTAATAGTCACAGCTGCCCGCTGTTCACTGCACATCACAATGTACAGTGTACACGTGTACGGCCTCTCGTTAGCTGCGATAGAAATTGTGTAACGCGAACTAAACCGCTAAACCCGAAGCTCTCCCCTGATTTATCTGGCACTCTCGGCTCGGCGCTGTATGCAAATAGTTGAGAGAAAATAGCGTATCACCTTTCCACTTTCCTGTCCTTTAAATCACGGCGGTGAACGCGGCGGCGGGACCGTGATCCGCGATCAACCAACGCCGCCCGGCGGGTCATTTCGTGCCTTTACCGGGTCAATAATGTGCACTAGGGATGTTCCGAATATAACAAAATCTGTTTGTGAACGCGGATACAAACACTTGACAGTCAAATAAAGCAATTAAAATACAAAACCTGCAAAATTTGCGGTAGTTTTATCACGGGACCGTGGCTATGAGTGGCGTATGAAACAGCAAAAGTTAAATAAAGTTCATTTTCGTATTTTTTTTTTATTTCTTTTTTTTTAATTTTGCTATTGCTTTGGTATTCAATAATATCTAAATGTTGTTACTAACCATACGTATGATTCTTTACATATATTATTTATACTTTCACTATTGCTTTTGTATTCTATAATATGTACTGTTTTTACTATCCACATTTTATATTTATATCCGCAATTAATGATTAATTTTATAGTTATGTATTTTGTTTTATATTTATATTATTTTGTTCTTGCTATAATGTCAGCTGCTCATCTCGGCACAGGTTGTTCCTAGTGAGACGAGCGGCTCCTTTTCCTACCGCCATGTATCAATATGAAGATAAATAAATAAATAATATAAAAAAACTGTTCTTAAATTCGTCATTAAATGTTTCCAGAAAAATGCCTTACACTCTCCACACCTCAAGAACAAAGAAGTCCAGGATGGTCCAAACTGAGATCGATGGACTCTTTCCGCGCTGATACATCCAACGATAGACAAGAATGGAGGAAACTTCTGGATTCAGCCAAGACCAACCCAGGGCTGTCGAGGTTATGATGATGATGAAATGTTTCTAGATAATACCACACATATATTATCCAATTTCTTAATTCGCCTAATTATCCCTAGTCACTCGTCTGTGGAATTTTTATTACGCTGTTTCTATCGCATCGATCACTGTTGCGCTCAATTTCGCACGTAAGTACTTGCCCAAATATCTGTCACTCGGTTATACACGCTCGGGCCACACTACTTGTAGCTGCGGTTTCAATGCTTTTTATTGCTGGTTATTCTTCCCAACGCGGCTGGCGACCGCACTCCGGGGCCAGAAGCCTGCCAGGAAAATAAAACAGTTTTAACACTTACGTCGTTTTTCTTAATGGATAAAACAGGGTTGGTAGAGGTAACGATAATTCCATAGTTGAACCGAACCATTTCGAACTTCGAAATCAATGATTTCAATATCAATGGATTCGTATTTAGACAGAAAATGAAGGGAAGGCGGTTAAGGCTGGTCATCCATTTTTCAAACTGTCAAAAGTGTCGAATTGCGTCGATAGATCATACTATTTCAATACGAGAGCAAGACATGAACAAACGTCATATCAGATAAACCTTGCACGAGCGTATTTACTTACGTATCCTTGCAAGACAAAAAGGTTGCGAGGAAACGAGACAACCATACGGAGTACCGACGCTTAAAATATATGGGAACGCAAGACATGCTCGCGTACTATTATCCGAATTTTAAATGTTTTAAGTCTAGAATTTAAAAAAGCGAATTTATATTTCTCCAATAATTTATGCATTTGCCGTGAATGTGCCTAAAGGGCTTATTCAGACACAAAGGGAACCGCGCGGTTGCAGAATCGCATGGGATCCGCGCAGGTCTTATTCATGTAGGTATTTAGGGCTTGTTCAGACACAACGGGAACCACGCGGTATTAGAATCGCGTGGGATCCGCGCGGTCTTATTTATCTAGATATTTAAGTAATCTTTCAGACGTAAGTGCGTCACCATCGCCATCATCGCAATCATCAAAAAGTTCTGGCTCGCAGTAATCTACCATAATAGAAAATAAATATGTGGAATTCATACCACAATCTATACCACATCATTCTTTCAATACCACATCAATCTAGGCCACACACACACACAGTGGCAAAGAATGCCACATAAGCAAATAGAGGCACGAGCAAGACCCGCGCGACCGACAGGTCATTGCACCATCAGCATTTCGGACGATTTCTTCACACTCACACAGAAGATTCCTTTGTTCGTAAATCATATAAAAAGAGGCACACGTCCTAGGTGAGCATGTCAGTCCTACGTAGACCTCCGGCGGGAGGCCGGAGGCTATGGCCCTTAGAGTATCTATCATTGTCTGTATAATCATACTCATGTATATTTTGTACTTGTTTTATCGAGATAATAAATCATAAAATATTCTACGCCTTTGGAGCTTTTCCGTCGCATGACGGTGGTGACCCGAAAAAGCAACTGCTCCAAACCATCTCCAAACTACCCAAATATATGCTGATTTTGATGAACAATAAATGAATATCTTACCTCAAAGTTACTACGAGTGTTTCTTCTGGTGACACGCTTGCCCTCAAATGTGTTTCAGAGCTCGAAATATCTTCCCTGATCAGTTCAATTAGTTCAACGTAAGATTTTATTGACATTTTCAAAAAGTCAAAAAAATTTCACTCAAACATTCTCAATTTGGGATATAATGTTACGTATTGAACATGTACGAGTCGATCAATTAATACTGGATGCACCCAAAGCTGCCCTTTTCTTTTCTTTTTTTAAACATAGTATCTCTATATACAGGGTTATTTGGAAAACATTAACAACCTCACAAGACTATATTTCCGCCTTAATTATGAGTCAAAAATGTTCAAGCAACCATGACCTAATCTCAATAGTTATGGAGATATGCGACATCGAAGTTTGCATTTTTTTTTTAATATTTCTGACTTATTTTTTGTAAAACGTTGAACTATCATTACAGCAACTTATATCGAATATAAAAAAATCATTCCCTTTTATACAAGTGAAATAAAATGATAAAAACCTTCGAATTCCAATTGGAAAATTTTCATGGTTTTTATCAATTTATTTAACTTGTATTGAAACGAATGAATTTTTCGTAATCTATTTAAGTTACTGTAATGATAGTCCAACGTTTTACAAAACTTCAGGCAGTCAGAAATATTGAAAAAAATGCAAACTTTGATGTCGCATATCTTCATAAATATTGATATTAGGTCCTGATAGCTTGAATATTTTCGACTCATAATCAAAGCGGAAATGTAGTCCTACGAGGTTTTAAATGTTTTCCAAATAACCCTGTATACTCAATACGACTGTATAATACAATGAATATACATAGTATCTCTTCGTCGACTTCCATTTTCCAACTAACTTTATTCGCGCGCACCAATCGCTTACTAACCGCCTGTCTGAATACATGACACAACTCTGAGGTTTCAAAAAACTGAGCGCCATCGCGTGACACCGTTGTTTATTTTTAGCACTCAGCAGTTACCCAGTATCGCTGCAGTACTTTCAACGCCAGGTTGGTTTCAGCGAATGGTACTTCAGAAATATATATTATTAACAATTGTACGCACGTATTTGTACACTTAATCTTATTTAAACACACAATCTCACTAATTAATGACAAGTCAATACTATTATCGCTTTACCTGTAATAACTTTTATTTATGCACTTATCTGAAAGTAAATATTTATGACAAAGCAGTGAGTCGATTATAGATCAGGAAATGCCGGATGAGAGATATAATAACAACCATAAAAAATCAAAAATGTAATCAGAACATCTAATCAAAACGCAAACATCAGAATATTTTTATTGTGTTACAAGAGTTAGAATTTCTATGGAAATCACGTGAGTAAAGTATATTTGACAGTAAAAAATTCAATAAAAGACTTGTGATGGAAAGGAGATAGTTCATAAATCATAAGTTGTTCAAAAATTTATGTTGTTAAAAGTTGTTATATATTAAATTAATAATGTAGAATTCTTCTATGTTTCATTTTTAAGTAATGTCGCGGTATCATGGCTGTGGGAGGCAAATGAAATAGGGAAATTAATTACAGATTTATTGATGTAATTAATTCACTCGACACGAATGTAATCGGAGCACCATTCATTAATTCACATTAAATCTCGCATTAGTCACTTGAAAATCTTCTATTCGTATCTAGAAATTCTAATTCACGTCATTTGTATCGCTCCGAGCTGTGTATTCGCTGAAACTTCATGTCAAACAAATCTAATTGCGCAGCGCGATGCCCCCTTATTTATAGATTTTCTTGTGCATGCGCTTTCGTGACGCTTTTAGACCATCCCAGACCCTTCTAGCAATTTCCAATTTGGTATAAAAGGTGTAAAACCATCGATTACTTGCAGTTCTTTTTGTTTCTACCATCTAGTGACAATAAGTATATTGCATGCATTTGCTGCCAGGGGACTTAATTATTTATATTATACAATTATTTTTGTAATTACTGTTCCTATGTGTATAAAAAATAAATATTAATAAACTAGCTGTAACCCATCAAAAATGATGATACATACTTATACAAGAATAAATATTAACTTATTTATAGCCGACACCCATGAAATAGTAATAACGACTTTTATCAAAAAATTTGAACATTTTTTAATCTTTCCTGTCGGCAGTTAAAGGTACTATTCTAAACCCTGTAGATTGGGTAGAACAAGAAATGGTTCGTGTCTTTGCTATGTCCTATATATACTGAATTTTGACGGGTAATGCAGGCTCGGCGATAGCAACTACCGTTACCGTCTTCGGGTTTGCTGGCCCGGGGTTCAAGCCGGTTTGTTTTTTTAACCGTGATTTTGAACGAAATTACGGACGTTACACGAAGTTACCGGAACGGACAGACGACGAAATTATTATGTTTGATAAAAAAAAAACTCATTTCATGCGCGTGTATTAAAATTATATTTTAAAATAAAAATACAATTTACTCAACTTCCAGCTTCCAAGACTTTGCAGCGTTTGTCAAGAAGATTGCCCTTGGCAATCGGCCACCTCGCCAGCCTTCCGGCGACCCTGGGACGGAGTCTGGGTCCAGAGCCGAGCTGATGGGAGCCGTGACGAGGAGCAGGCTAGAGAAAGCTCGCGGGGAATGATGAAGTGCGCCTGCGCCGTCAAACGCAAAATGCCGGCTGGAGGCCAGATGCAAACCCAAGATTGATGGACACAACTTGCAACGGTGAACGGAGACAAGGCAAATTGACTGCACACAGGTACATTTATTAGAAAGTGTTATTTGGTAATGCCATAATAAAAAAAAAAGTATTCAATTCAATTTCAATTAAATTTATTGATTTATAATATAACATTTACATTACAAACATATGTTTAATTCGAAAATATTATTAACAAGTGAGATAATATACAAACAACAAAATATCAAACGTATATAAATTCATTCATATCAAAGGTGTGGGAGAATCCTGCTTCGGAAAACCCCTTCAGACACATGGAATATATCAATACCCAAAGCGATTTTTTTCAGCATAGCTGTAGCTCTTCAAACAGGTAAAACCATCGGCAGGTTGGTCCTGTTTATTGGAATGTGAAACAATCTATGCTGACGATGTCTAAGGTAATTATCAGGAACATACAAACCAATGCTCTATATATATGATTGCTCCCACTTTATCGCTAACATCAACTTGGTTATTATTAGTTCGTTTGGGGTAATCTCAAGAAACGCATGAAAACAAATATTTTGCATTTTTCCCTCTATAACCCTTCGTAAATAAAGTCTTGAAAGAATTGTCAGAAAAATCTCAAAAATGTCAAAAGTTATTATAGCGCATCGGTCGGCAATTGCGGTGCAATTTTACGGCATGCACGCGAGCGGGAATCGCAGATTAACAGTATTTAATTTTTAATTTAATCAGTGTGAAAATCGTACATAAAACGCATTTTCTGAAAAACCAATTTTGACGTAAAACTACTTTAAAATCAGCTCGAAACAGCCATGTCTTAACTGCTGTTATATAAAATTGTCAATTTTATCCGTTTTTATGTCATGACGTTTGACAGATGTCTTGACATTTCTCATAGAAACTTATGTAACGCATACGTGAATAAATACATCCTGTCTATTTCGTATTGAGATATAATAATGATCTTTTATTTTGAGAATAAGATACTGTATACTAATAAATATAGTAAGTACGAGTATCTTGACCCTGGACCACGATAATTGGTAGTATGTAATAATCGACAATGTGTTTGAGACATCGTTTAAAATTATCTCAGTGGTTCGGGTTTCTAAATTTCAGTAAATATTGAAATTGTCGAAAATTGTGAAAAAAGTCCTCGAAATGTGAATAGTCAACTTGCGAACTTTCAAAGTAACGAACGACTGTGTTCAATCACAGTTTATTTTAAGTGCGAAATTTAAAATTGAAACGGAATTTCAAATTTGATAAGCGAGGCAATGTGTAGGTTTAATTTTTATATCTGCTGCTTGGCGGCGTGCAGAATCCACGATTTTAGTAACGTTTACAGTAAGTTCGTGCGATTTTCTTTAACAGTGTGTGTGCTCTTCAATGAAGCTATATTTTTTTCAATTACTATGCGGTTATTAAAGAGTTAAGGTAATTATTACGGTCGTTAGACATATTTAACTGTAAATGATTACGGATATTTTATACGAACCGTATGTTTTTCCGAGAAACGATTCTCGACGTTTCGTTGAAGTCGTATTCAACGTCATCAGGAGAACGACCTGTAACCGTAGAAGTGTAGGGCGTTCTCCTGATGTTAATGTTAAATACTATGCGGTTCATTTTGTTTTTTCAATTACTGTGCGTTTAATTATGTAATTACCCCCAACCATGCACGTTGTTGGATGTTAAATGCGTATGGGGTAATAATTATTTTTTTTTTCATTCATTCATTTTTAAGGCCTAGGGTAACTTTATTTGAATTACGAACATATTCAAGATGAAAACGCTTTCTTATGCTGTATGAAGAAGACTTACTGTTAAAATAAAAAATTGTTTTTTTGAATACATACACATTTCAATAATTTTTCTTTATTTTTATCCCCGATATCTTTCAATAAATTCAATGTTGTATGTTGTTTTCTGTAATTTGATACTGTTACACTAAATACTTCGCTTAATCAGATCCCAAATAAGTTTTAAAAGTAACTTTCAAAGACATAATCTGACGAGACATGACCTCTGCGAAATGAAATCTTATACCACATTTGTTTCAGTATATTCGAATACATTTTTTTTTATTTTGAGTAGCTTGTTAGTCTTGTGGTTAGGACTCTCGCTTCGTGATCCAAAGATCGCGGGTTCGAGTCTCATTCCAGACCAGCAAGTTAGTCCATAGTTTCATAGCACAAGCGTTTAGCTTAGTTTAAAAATGGCAAGAATATTGATGTGACACGTTTTCGTGTTCGCTTCTCTATTAAAAAAAATCTTTGCTTGTATAATAATACAACACTCGCTTATATATTCCTATAGTGAATATTTCGAGTTTGTCTAAATTTTTCAGCACACAATACCGGATTTTGTCACTAGGGACATCGTCATATTATTATTATAGATGTCTCACACAGACGAAATTATATATTTTTTTATTATATTACATCTCATTAGTGACATCTGTGGTTAATAAAGGGGAATGAAAAAGCTTTGGAAGCCTGTCGCGCTAATGATTATTATAACTCACATGTGAAACAGGTTGTAAAATTTAAATATATACATCTTCCAAAAATTTGATACACGTGCTATTCTATCATGGGTGGAAATGGTGAAGGTAACATTGTGTTAAGTGATCACATAAGCCAGCCGTACGATAAACCCGAACACCCAAAGACTTCCATACCTACTATCCCATAAAAAAAAATTTCGTCTCCGTGAGACATCTATAATAATAATATATCTTGATTCATATAGTGGTAATGACTCTCGCCTAGTGATCTAGTGGTCGGTGGTTCGAGCCCCATTCGACCAACCGTTTAATTTATTTTAAAAATAGTTAGAATATCGCTGCTACACGTATTCCGTGTTCGCATCTTTATTTTAAAAAAATAAAATGGTATATAATTTAATAAATTACTTAATAACATTAAACACACTCGTAGGCAGCATTGACTTGATGCGAGATAAGATCTCCTAATGTGTGGAAGCTGGAAGACATTAGTTGCGCGAGACTGCATATATGGGAATACACACATTCCTCACGGGATTGACACAGGCGAGAACCAAATACCAGGAAATTTCTTGGTTGTTTTTCCAGACATTGCACATTTACTTTTTAATATGGAACACTTGGTATGTAGGTAGGCAATATGGCGCGTTTTTTACTGCGATTTACGATTTCTTGGCATAATTCCTTTTTAAGGTGCAAACTTGTTCTGTTGTGTCCATATACGAGTTTGATCATCTGCTGCTCATGAGAACAAATCATTGTGTATGGTTTAGTTACCTTTCTTTCTTAAACTAACAGCCTAATGCCCAAATACCAGGGGCGTACACTAAATCAAAATTTAGGCAAATATATATTTTGAAAAAAAAAATTAAATGAAAGATATATTTCGTAATATTCCTATAACAGATATTATCATTTTATTCAAATTTTAACATATCATAATATTCTGTCACATAAATATTTAATTAGAATTTTTTTCCAACATGTATAAAATACGTAAAAGTCACTACATGCGCCTACCAAATATCTATTCACCGCGCAATATTTACTTAAATTCAATAAAACTGTATTAAATATATATTAAAAACAAAATTGCTGGGAATATTCGAACGAATAAAATATAAATAAATGCATAATATAAAATAATTAACCGCTTTTCGATTTTTATAAGCACATCCTAACCGGTAGATTTATTCTGTTCTGTTATTTTTCTGATTGTTCGGGAAGGATTATTAAAGTATTTAATACCAAAAAAACTAAAATGTTTTTGGGTTGTGGTAAAATTAAATTTTGGTATTTTATATGTATCTCTAAATCTCGTAGATCGAAAATCGCTTCTTGTATTTATAATTTTAAAATTTTGAATTATTGATATTTTTTTGTGTGTATCTATTGTTTTTGGTACCTTGAATTGTTTGTATAGTTGGGCACTTGGGTAGTCATTTTTTTCTTTAAAATTATTTCAATTATTATTTTTTGGGTAGTTACTAATTTTGATATACACAGTGGTTTTATATGCCCCTCCCCATCCAATAATACCGTATTGTAATTGGGATTGAACAAATGATATATTTATGGTTTCAACATATTGAAATGCGAAATTAAATGTGTATTGACATACAAAATTCATTCACGAAAGCAGAATACATATAAACATAAAAAGAGTTGTAGATAAATATTTAGAACTAACGTTTACAAACATAGTTTAAAATTAGAAAAGGTGTCATTTAAAAGGTTTTTATAGCTCAGTAATGAATCATGTTTTTCAGACCATTGCCGTCACATTTCCATTTCTTGATATGCTTATTAATGTCAATGCACAATTTGTGCCGACTGCAGAAGTACGTTGGTTGAGCGAACGACCGCTCCGAGTTCGTCAACTTACGCATTGACATGGCGACCATTATAGTTATTATGCAATTGATTTAATTCTTGCATTTTCCCAGCAAAATTTTAATCTTCTCTTAGACGTCAGGCTGCTCTGTCTTCGGGATTACATTGTTCTGTGGATGCTTATTCTATTCGGTAGATTTCCCTAACGCCAGTTTCTAATCCATCTGAAGATTCTCATCTCCAAGATACTCGACTTTGCGTGCCTTTGATTTTGATGTTGTCAGCCCTGTTTTCATTACCATACTTCAAAATTTGCCTCGTGCACTTCATATATTTTAATTACTATAGTCTCGCAAGCAGCCTAACGAAGAATGCTCTAAATAATTATTAGTTTTGAAAATCAACACACTTTGTGTAAACTACTTTTATTAATTTTACGTTGATCGGCTTCAGTATTACTGTACATTCGTCAGAACTGACGCACACTTACTGATCCGTAAAGTAAGGTATATAAAGGTATTGAAATTAGTCTACGTTAAATTAAACAATATATATTTTTGATGTTTATAGCGTTAACTTTGTGGTTGGACATAGTCATTAATTCATTAAGTAACTTTTTATTGATCACTTGGAATAACTTGGGTTGTCAAATATCCCCACCATAACTGTAGCCACGCCCCCGTTAGTAAATTGATAATAATTCTTTACAACTCCTTGGTGCGGAGTTGACCCGAGAGTGGCTCGATGATCTGGGGGCCACATGAGGGCAAGTACTCTCTTATGGTGGAGAAAGTCCAAAAGAAGTTTCTGAGATATCTCTACATGAGAGAGTACGGGCTTCTCGAGTTTCTCCAGGGTATACTTGGCTACAATAGTCTAGAGACTAGAAGGAATGTGTATTTGATTACACATTTTTATCGATAGTTGCGCGGTATGATCGATAATCCTGAAATTATGCAGAGCATTGGTTTGTATGTTCGTGATAATTACATTAGACATCATAAGCATAGATTGTTTAACATTCCAATATACAGGACCAACCTGCCGATGGTTATGCCTGTCGGAAGAGCCACAGCTATGCTGAACAAAATCGCTTTGGGTATTGATATATTCCATGTGTCTTAGGGGGTTTTCCGAAGCGGGATTCTCCTACACCTTTGACCAGATTTTATGTTATTTTTAATTTATTAAATATTTTTATTTTGATATATACTTCCTAATATGTATGCTTTAAACATTTTGTTTGTAAAGTACATATTATCAAATAAATTGAATTGAATTGAATTGAATTGCTTTTGAATACAGTGGTATCAAAACCGGTGGACGTAGAGTTACTCCAAGTGGTCAATACAAAGTTATTTTATTAATTAATAAACAATTTAGTTTATTTCAGCATTAATTAAATAAAAAATATTTCATTAAAATATGTCTAATTCGGCTCAAAATAACATTAATCAGATTGCTTAACCACAGCCAATTAACATGACTGCTTCCACACAAGGAAAATAATGTACGTAACTATTAGATCAAAGATAAATCAGGGAGATTGTAACAAGAGACAACATTGTCCATGCGTCGCTTTCACGCGCGTTTCACCAGATCTACGGCCCTCCTCCGCTGTATCAGATCTCTTGATTGGACAACGCGTGACACGGTCCATTTCTTTGCAGAAACAATCCCATTGACGCTGCGGGAGATGCATCTCCAGATTATTCGCTTCAATTCGCCTCATTGAGTTGTACCCACATTCTGGCATTCAATTTGTCCCGTAACCGGTGTCATTACGGTCAGGGCCGCCTCTGCCGGCGAATATGCCAACCTTGGGCACACTTTTATCCGTTGGCCCCCGTGTTTTTAGCCATTAATTATTCCGTGAGGTCGACGTGACCCCAGCGGGCTTTCAGGCCGTTATGACCCCAGCTAGGTTATGCTGTTGCTGTAGCAAATGAATTGAAAAGGATTTTTAGACATGCGCTCCACCGCGCGCCGTTTATTTTTACGTCTTATATGTTTTTCGCTTGCTGGTCGTGAACCATAGGCCTGACACATCTGGTATAGACTGTTTATACTCCATGGTTTAAAAAATAAACCTCGAAATGTGTTGTATACCTTGCGTTGGAACATTGCTGGACAGAATGCGTATTTCACCCTGCCCTACTACGTTCGCAGTCTGGGTGTCTTACGTAGTCAATATATAAAATATATGTACATACCTTATTCTCTTTGGCTGCTAAGTTCGTGGTGTGAAAATTTCCGTCGCATGATGTGCGCGCATTTCGTTGCATGCTAAAATGTACTCCATTACTATTACTTTAATGATGAACAAAACCGCTGTTTGAGATTTTCATCAGATGATTGGCAACTGGTTTTTCGACAATTCAATGGCCAACTATCGGTACACTAGACAACAGGCAAATCTCATTTTCCAATCATTGCAATCGAATAACAATCGCACAATCACACACAATAACGGTTTAGGCAATCACTACTATCACTACTTGCTTACATCGAAAACTGTTGCCTGTCACGTGAAACACCTCGTTGACCTTGGAACCCACTCACAGCATACTTGCGCGGTGATTTTTATCTCGTGCAACAAACTAATTTATATCACAACATTTCATTTCTTTTAGAGGCGGAGAACTTCAAATTGAAAAAAATAGAGAAACATATTTTTATGATGCGTGAAATTGGCTTTATGTGACAGATAATTTTACGGCATTAAAATTTAAATATGATTTCGGGCGTGTGACCGCCGTGGATGGCGCGTACATGGCGTAATCTGGAGGTCTAATTTTCACAATCCAAATGTGTTCAGTGATGAAGCACACTTATGGTTAAATGGCTATTTTAATAAACAAAATTGCGCAATATGGATATATCTGGTGGTGTAATATGAGAACAGAAATATTTTTTCACATCAAACAAACTGTCGTAAAACAAAAGGCGACTATGCTCATGGGTTGGTTATCCGGGTAGTGTTTCAATTGAGTGCGGCAAGTGGTTTCCTTTTTCATCGTCAGATGTCGGCTTAGTCAATAGATAGTCGCGTCATAAAGTTATAAACAGTAAACATGATGTCAAATATTTTCGAGGTAAGGATTTTTTGATTTTTTTCATTTTAAATGTTTTCCACTATACGCAGGGTTATTTGGAAAACATTAATAATCTCGCAGGACTATATTCCTGCCTTGATTAGGAGTCGAAAATATTCAAGCTATTATGACCTAATATAAATAGTTACGGAGATATGCGACATCAAAATTTGCATTTTTTTTTCAATATTTCTGACTTATTTTTTGTAAAACGTTGGACTATCATTACAGTTACCTACTCATATCGAATATGAAAAAATTATTCCCTTTAATACAAGTCAAATAAAATAATAAAAATTTTCGAATTCCAATTGGAAAACAAACCAATTGGAAAATTTTCAGGGTTATTATCATTTTATTTCAATTGTAGGTATTGAAATTGTATTGAAAATTGTGAAAAAAATTGTATTGAAACGAATGAATTTTTCGTAATCGATGTAAGTTACTGTAATGATAGTCCAACGTTTTACAAAAAATAAGTCAGAAATATTGAAAAAAAATTCAAACTCTGATGTCGTATATCTATTGATATTAGGTCATGATAGCTTGAACATTTTCGACTCGTAATCAAGGCAGGAATATAGTCCTGCGAGGTTATTAATGTTTTCCAAATAACCCTGTATATAAACACAAGAATTTACTGAGGTACTGTATACAGTATAGGAAAAGTTAATCGGTTGTTAGAATATGTTTTTGAGGATAAAGAATATAATCGTGATACTTGTGTTCATGGAAAATGTTCAATAGAAAAATATATTCTAAAAATTATTGGTGAATAAATAAGTGTACTAAGTTTACTATATACCAAATCTGCAGCCAGGCGACATCGCAGTTGGGTTTCACGGTATTTAAATCATTTTCGTAGATAAATAGGTTTTTAACCCGCGGGCACTCGCGTGTAGAGCATTTTGCTCACAAATATTAAATAGTGAAAAATGTGCCTGAATCCAAAAAATCATGATTATTATTATGGTGTTTGTAATAAAACACTTCTAATTTTGTAATATTTATATTTATTTATCATTTAAAAATATTATGAACTTTCATTTTTATAACAAAAGAAAAACTTAAATTTAGCCAGTGTTCTAAGGCACTCTTAAGAAAATAAAGATAAAAAGGTAAGAAAAATCAACATTCTTATCAATCTAATTAAGAAACATTAATCTTCATCGTAAACACGACTCTTAGTAATATTTTTAATATTTAATTTTAATTTTAATATTTTTGGCAGTAAATACAGAGCTTTTTACGTCTTGGATAGACTGCACAGATGCCACTAGGCTTTTCGGGTTCTGTTTCTTCGGTTTTATTAGCACAACGTTTCACGATTTGCTGAAGAGGATATGAAAAAAATTTCATGATATACTCGCGCGATGAGCAAATCGCCGCGCGACGGTAACCCGGCGAACGAACCTCCTCCTGTGAGGGGGAGGTTCGTTCAAGGGCAATTTTACGCATTGGAGGGGGAACGTATAAAACTCAGCTACTGAATGTACGAGAATCGAGAAAGTGTTTTTGACAAAATGGCGCGAATTTAAAATTTACCGTGAGCAAAATGCTCATAGCGCGAATGCTCGCGGGTTAACTACTAGCAAAATAGGGGAATATGATTTCTTTTAGCTGGTACTCATAATTTCATGCCAATTTCAGTTATTTATTTGTTTTTCGCGTCGTCCACAAAGTTTTTTGACCAACCAACAATTCATTTTATAAGTATGGCAATAAAAATTAATCAATGACGTAAAAATATTTATCGTTTTATTTATGTATCCATGTGGCCGGTCGCTTGCATCGTGCGATATAAATTTTAGCGATATAAGTGCGGAAAAACAATATTAAAAATAACATACGACCATCGCAATTGGGTTGATGGCTGCGATCATATCCGCGCCTGCGCTGCGAGACAACTAGCCAGAGGAAGGTAATTAATTAATCTGTTTACTCCGGAGCGAGCCACAGTTGTGGGCCCGTGAGAAATTATGTAATTATACGCTTTTAGGACACGCGGGTTAACACACTGCAAGCACTGCCACCGGGTCAATAGAGCAACGCTCGGGTCCAGAATGATGGATGCAATCACACTAATGTCCCGTAACACTAGACCCACACGACGTGGGTCAAATGGTTTCTGCAACTTATCAGAGGTACCCCACACAAGATGTCAAATATTCAATTTAATTTTTCTGTTATCTTTTTCAGTATTTTTTGTGGTTTTCGACGATAATTATTGGTTTAAAGCAAGAAATAATTATGTAAGAGGCGGACGACCGCATAGTATAAAACTGTACAGAGATGATCTAAATCCCGACTTTAGGCAAGGTGATTGGGGTCATAGCGAAAGTATGCCCCCCTTCGTGCATATTAAAGACACATGAAAACCGCAGTATTTATTCTTGCATAATTAAATAGCTTAGTAAATAAAATGATTTTATTACAATAGACTTTTTTTTTATTTCGTTCGAGTCTTTTCAAGTAAAAACGCATTTTTGTAGTAAAGCGCTTTAATAAGTTTTATTTAATAATACATTATATTTTTTAAGAGTACCTACCCATATTGTTTAACCTTTTCAGAATCAGAAATTTACATTAGTTTGTCTGTACAGGATTATTTGGAAAACATTAATAACCTCGCAGGACTGTATTCTTGCCTTGATTATGAGTCGAAAATATTCAAGCAACCATGACCTAATATCAATTATGAAATTAATAAGTCATGAAGATATGCGACATTAAAGTTTGCATTTTTTTTTCAATATATCTCACTTATTTGTAATACGTTGGACTATCATTATAGTTACTTATATCGCATATGAAAAATTTATTCCCTTTAATACAAGTCATATAAAATAATAAAAACCTTCGAATTCCAATTGGAATGTTTTTCTGCAGGATTTTTATAATTTTATTTAACTTGTATTGAAACGAATGAATTTTTCGTAATCGATATAAGTTACTGCAATGATAGTTCAACCTTTTGTAAAAAATAAGTCAGAAATATTGAATAAAAATATGCAAATTTTTGATATTGCATAACTCCATAACTATTGATTAATTAGGTCATGCTGCTTGAAAATTTTCGACTCATAATCAAGGCGGGTATATCGTCCTGCGAGGTTTAATAACCTAATATGTTTTCCCAATAACCCTGTATATTTTAGTGGCCTTTGCAGAATACAAAAGAGTTTTTTGTTGAATTGAGAAAAAATGGCACGAATTGCAAAAAAATACTATAAGAGATTTCTAAATGAGAATTTTAATATCTATCTTAAATGACGCCGAAGACGCTCAGTCGAGTTCGTTATTGACATGCTGAGAACAGTAGTAGAAAGCTAAATCATCTCTTTCTATTAAGGAAATTCCAAATTAAATGGATTTATCGTAGTCCGGCATTCAGAGGCAATTAAAACCAATCACTAATTTCTCCAACCTGGGTAAAAAGCAAAAATGCCGCTATAACAACAACAAAAAAGTGTAGAGAAAATCGACATTATTATAAACAGCTTATAAATTCACAAACGAATGAACACAATACATGTCAGTTATTACATCGTAGAAATAAAAAACTTTTATTCAATGGTTCTGTATTGGCGGCCGGCAATGACTTTTATATCTTGGAAGTTGATTAATCTATGAGAAATATGATCGCATATTTAGTTATTTAGTATTGTTTGATCAGTGGTAATGGTAATAGTTTCGCAAAAAGCATAGATTTTTGCGTTTTCTCCAATCATATATACATAAATATGTCATACCAAAAATATTAAATATAATATATATACACCTATATCAATGTGATTTTTTGTGGGTCTGAGCACCTACAGACAAATATCAATGTGATTTTTTGTGGGTCTGAGATGTAAAAAAAAAAATTAATATAAATAATAAAAAAATATCCGAATGTTCGAATCTAAGATCTTTTATCCATTTTTTTTATAAACGAAAATAAAAATAAAAAATAAACGAAACGTAGGTATACGTTTGTGTTCGGTGTTCGTCGTACTAAAATAAGAAGACTTGTATATTTTCACGTATCTCGCTCAAAGTATATACCTTTATTTGCGATGTCCGATTTCTCCGGTCTGGTCTGACAGCTTCGCTCTGCCGCAAACGAAACCTCACAATTCTCAAGTTTCGACAAAAATTACACGAAATAAGTACTAAAACTGAATTTAAAGCTTATAGAAAAAATATTATTTCATATGCACTTATTAATTTCGTCTCCCACAGCATCGTGATGTAAAATTATGGAAAAATTGTCATTGTCGCGTTGGACCATAGAAAAGAGAAATATTGTTGACTGTTTTTATATTTGACGTTTGACGGATAACCGTTGTGTACTTCTTTCTCCCTTTGACCACACCACCGACATATACCTACGTCTCGTTTATTTTTATTTTTTATTTTCGTCTATTAAGTGTTGGGATAAAGATTAGATCACAATATTACTATGTATTTTCAGAATACTGGCGAACGTTTTCTTAAGTCGAATTTTAACTCGAAAAAGGTATAACTTCATTTTATGGCCTCACTCGATTTTCTTTAAAATAAGTATCCTGGCGTAGTTGAGTGCCCTGATGTCAAATCTGAAATCAAAATTTGGCGGTCGTAAGTATTTAAAAAGTTACTACACTTTAAAGCTTGAAAATTTTCCATACGTTTTGACATTTCAATAATTTTATCTATAATAAATGTGACGCGAACCATAGACAATTTTTCACCAAGATATTTTTTTGTTAAAAATCATTAATAATTCTAGCAAGGTACGAACCATAGTTAAGAAAAAAATCATGATGCAATAATAAATACACCAATTTGACAAAAAATATGTTTTATAAACATTATCTTTTTACATACAACATATTTTTTAAAAATTGATCATTTTGTGACTATTTCCTTATAAGTATGAAATATATTTTCAATATGAATGTATATTTTCGTACTAATGTGTCCCCGTATATTCGCCTGCTACGGCACGTCAGGGTTTTAACTCGTTGTGTTATGGTTTGGTGGCAAAGCAATCCTGGGGGTACTCCGCGGGTTTGTGCCCCCGGGTACTCGCCTGCTACGGCACGTCAGGGTTTTAACTCGTTGTGTTATGGTTTGGTGGCAAAGCAATCCTGGGGGTACTCCGCGGGTTTGTGCCCCCGGGTACTCGCCTGCTACGGCACATCAGGGTTTTAACTTATATATGTAGAGGTACATTTAATCTTTAAAATGTAATATTTTTTTAAATACTTGCAATCAAAACGATTTGATTTAATTTTTTAAATCAGGACTCTTAAATACACCAGTATGTATACGATTTATTCGTAAATTAAACCGCTCAAATGTCGAAATATATATGGAAAATTTTCAAAATTTAAAGTGTAATAACTTTTTAAATACTTACGTCCGTCAAATTTTAATTTAAGTTTTGACATCAGGGCACTCAACTAAGCCAGGATACATATTTTTAAGAAAATCGAGTGAGGCCATAAAATGAAGTTTAGCCCCAATGGCGAGCATAAAACGTTAGGTAATTTTTCAAATATTCTCCATCTCGAAATAAATCAAATTGCTGAGGGAAAGGAACCAAGATATATAAATCTTTTTTTTTTTAAATATTATTACGATTTCGAGTGCTTCGTTCTCTGGTAGCACGATAATAATTCTGGCATTGTCATTCATAATGCAATTATTTTTAAAGTGACCTATAGTTATTATGTTGGTACTTGGCTACTTATTGTATTTTCTTTTGTAACTCCTTGAATGGTCGAAGCGACTTCTTTTCGGTTTGCAACTTCTATTTTCCTAGTATTTCTTTTACATTATTTTACCGATCGCACATATATCTACACACTTGTTTTATTGCTACCTATCGCAGACAAAGGGCACTTCCGTTGTCGTTAACTGTTTAATAAGTCTCAAAGAAATTTGAACAGATCTTCTAACAAATCGTACGAAAATGCGGAAGAAATACCGAAAATAACCACTGATTATTCTGTGTGAAAAGCATGAAATCGAAGTGTACTTAGTACCTAATTAATAGTAATAATTAAAATACTTAATAATATAAATACTTCTGTGATTTAAATCCTAAAATGGATCCCACCGGATGTGGAAATGGATCAACACTTTTTTTAAATACTCTGCTTGACGAATCCCTATAACGCTTTACATGCCTGGTTGCCTGGTTGTATTAAATTTTATAAATGTATATTTTTACTGTGAAGTTATACATCAATGACATCTATTAATTTTTAGATATTGTACTATAAAATTTAAAGATTAGTGGCTAATAAGGGTGATAGATAAAGTTTCAGAACTTTTTCAATAGATGGCACTTTAATATACGTACAAAGAATAATACGAAAAAGTTTGTGCATTGCTTATTATACCCTATACATGCAGGTACTCCCTAAATGCTTTTTCAATTATTTTCAAATTATATTATTATATTCAATATTTTCAAAACGTTTACAATATACCACTATTCCATTTCACTGTTTCAAAACGTTTTATATCTGAGTTAATACGTTTGAACGCTAGATGTCACTGGTGACGATTGGTATAAATGAAACACGGATGGACGGAAATTAAATTTCCCACACAGGTGTATCAGTATTTAAAAAGGTTTTATTTAGTTAAACACAGGAGAATTAATAAATTTATTTGAGAAGAACTTTACAGAGCAATAATCAGAAACACAGTGATGAGGCTTCCGCCCGTTCTTACTATGTATACCTTCTTAAATCCTTTGTTTCTAAAATCATACAAGCATTTTTTTTGTGTCGATAGGACTGTTATGGTGTTAATGTAAACAGATTTCCCTGTTTACATTAACACCACCAATTTCATTGCCCTGAAGGGATGAACAGACTGAGGGGCAAAAAATCGTCACCTTATCTTCAGCTCAAGTGCTTTCTTATCTATGGCTTCAACCTTGGGATAAAGTAAACGTATTCACGTTCCTCTGCCTGACTGGTTATGCTGAACACAATAGATATTTATAATCGAAATAATTTAATGCCAAATACAATTATAATGGTAGCGGGGATATACCTAGCACACGGATGGATGGAGATCATTTATTTGGCTACTAATCAACTAGCTTACCATCAGGCTGTTTATCTGTTGATCAACGAGTGAGAATAGAGCATCACATTATTATTTCTTGACATGCAACTCTCGCATCAACCACCTGAACGCAACTTCTCATACAAACCCATCGATTGTTAAGACTCCCAAAACAGGACCAACTTTCAGCCAATTTTTTACTCCCTTTATTTTAACTCGTAGCGTCTGGTTGTTTGTTTGTTTGACGAAAAGATCTATCAAATTTTCGTTAAAAAAAATTATTATAGTATAATTTTGGATTTTTCAAATTTTTAATGGTATTTTCACACAACTGAGTAAGTTGTATGAAAGGGCTGCGACGCACCTGGTAGACACGAAAACTGATATAATTTTGGATTTTTCAAAAAAAATTAGTACTCCCTTTCGTAACGTCGTCCGACTCAAGCCCAACGCGTGGGGTAAGCGCCAAACCTGTTTCAACTAGTAAATGAGAAAGGGAGTATAATAAAAACTTGTTTTTTATGGGCTGGTTTTATATTTCTAATTCCTTAGAGTCTACGATACTCTGAGTACTCTGCATGCGGCTAGACCGCCTAATCTACTGCTACAAGTGCATCAGCTCTATAGCTTTGACACTTTTACTAACTACCTTATTGGCTAAACATCATAAGTTTCATTTGTTACATGAATTTGGAAGGGTAAAAAAGTCTAATAATATTCCCACTCCATCTTCCAGCTATACTCGTACCTGGCCTTGCCATATATGTCTTTTGCAGGCGACCTCTTCTCATTCACCCGTTCCACATTTCTCACTACGCAATATTTTATTTATTTATTTATTGATGCCCTTCAGGGCTTTTACAAAAAACTAGGTAAAGTGTACATTAAATGAATAGTTACATAGTGAATGCCCAAGAAATACAAACAAGACAAAATAAAAATATAAAGCGGAAAGCAAATACCTACACAGCAGTAGCACAATACTAAAAGATAAATATGATATAAAGTAAAAAGCATGTGTATAGCAAAAAAAGCAAAAAAAATATTTCAAGTACATCGAGCCAGAATAATTAATCGGTCATTAAATCGTGAAACAATTTGCATTTCTAACCCGTACTCACTTGATACGTACGTGCTAGGGTTTTATAACTGTGCTCTCATTTCTTATTTTTTATTTATTAATTGTTTTATATCAATTTATGTAGGTATGTTGGAATGTTGGATTAAGGCAGAATTAAGAAACGAGATGATATAAATTACGTAACGTTTAAACTCGTAATTTATTTATTTGTTTATTTTTATTTATTATTTTATTTTATTTTATTTATTTATTTATTGTATTATATTTTATTGGACATAGTCCAATAAAATATAATACATAACATGAACAATATAAAATATCAGAATAAAGGATATAGCAATTTAAAACAAAGCAATGACAAATGAAAAGTAATAATAAGATGGAGACAAGATCTGGACTATCTAATCAGAGATTGTTTGAATGAGGACAGACTTACATCGAAAAAAATCCAGATCCTGTCTTGAGTTTATAATACGACATAACCGTGACATAGGAGCATGGAATCCGTAATTAGTTAGTTCTATGATGGCTAAGGGCCGGTTGTTTCAAGTTGGATTAAAGTAAGCGTTCTTTTAAAGCATAGATTTTTACGTTCTCCACTAATCAGACGATCCGTTTTCGTAAAAATCTATGCTTTAATTGACCGCTTACTTTGATCGAACTTGAAACAACCGAGCCTAAGGCACACCACTTCATTATTTCTGAGTCTACGGGAAAAGGTATTGAATTTTACTTAGCCCAGTGACGAAGGCATATCAGTGTGGGCGTTTAATATTTTGATAATGGTGATAAGTCCATTGACGTATGTATTATTATATTATTATTATATCATTGATTAAATCAGTGTTTTTTCTACGTTTTTGGAGGTTACAAATTTTTAACATTGACTTTGAATTTCACTGTAGGTGTAGTCTCCTCTATCCAAGCCCATCATCCATGCAACTTTTCTTAAGAAACGATGTTGCACGGATTCGATGTGACTTGTTTGGTTTGTAGAGAAGGGAGACCAAATCACAGAGGCATATTCTAAGATAGGACGGACAAGTGAACAGTAAAGAGTTTTGATCGTGTAAATATTGGTGAAATCAGAAGACATTCCGTTGACAAAACCTAAAGGTACAGATACACATGCTTTTTTTTGAGCATTCATAAATGAGCATGCTTTTTTTGAGCATGCATAAATGAGCATGCTTTTTTTGAGCATGCTCAAAGCTAACAATCAAACACACATGCTTATTAGTGGCATGCTCTTGTCATAGAATGGAGAGGAACTCTAGTTCAAAATGGAAACTTTGCAAACTTAAATAGAAATTTCAAGTGAACCAATAAATCAAAACAGTTCCCGAGTTTCCATCCGCACATTTTTGATTTTAGTTTTTATAATTTTTATTGTAAGATTTGAATCATTCATGTCTTTTAATAAAGTTTCATAAACATTATTTCTTGCTATATTATTTTTACATAGCGGTGACCGAGTATTCCACAGACATTCGTGATTGATAATAAGTCACGAAAAGTAATGTTTTGTCAACTCCCCAACGCGCCATATTTGTTTCATCTGTCGCGGACTGAGAAGATCGCATTGATAAAATCGATACTAGCCGCGAAAGACATTAGCATGCTCATAAGCAAGTCTGTTCACACATGCTCAAAAGATACCCCTTCTCGTGGTGAATGACATTAGCATACTAGTAATAAGCATGCTAATTACTAGCAATGTGCGTACGCACATGCCACTAAATAGCAATGGCTTAAGAAAGTCAATACTGCGCATGCTCACGTGCTTCTAATAAGCATGTTATTGTACGTAAGAGTTTTAAGGATTTATTTACCACACAATCTATTTGTTCATTAAATGTAAGTTTAGAGTCCAAAATAACTCCGAGGTCCTCAATAGACTTGACTACATCCAATTTATATTTAAATTTATTCGGCTACCATTTACTCTCTATCAGTCTTAGGCGAAAATAAATTATTTATCGATCTATTTTACACGATACAAAAAAGGTATGTCACGTTTGTTTTTTCCTGGCACATCGGTAGTCGGCGGCCACTACCGATCATCCACATAATCCGGTACATCTCTACATCAACAAAAAAAAATGCGTTTCCTAAGCTCCTCTAGTGTAGAAGTCATAAATATGCGAGAAAAACCAAATGAAGAAATGAATGATGAAATCTCGCATCAAGCTTATGAAGCGTTTATTAGTCAAAATTACAATACCAATTCATTCAATGGCCTAAATGCATCGGCACGTGTTTGAATATATTTGAGAATGTTATCATAATTAGTATAATCGACGGCCTAGATGCAACCTCACATATTCAAAATCCATAATTTAATTTTCTAAGCGAGAAAGTTGTTTGTTTTCTTGTACCCGCGTAGGCATGTTGCAAACTTGTCTAGTGCACTTCTACAATATCTCGTCCTGGCCCTTATTTCTGTGCGACAATGGTCTGCTAACCGAAGAATTGCATTTAAAAACTACGAAGTCATACCACGCCAAAAAAGAAATTGATTTGAATTAGGAAACTTCATATAAAATTCTTCCGTTTAAAATATGGAAATATGCCATTCGACTAACGTGTGGAAAAGGGAGTCGTTCTAAAGAATCCAGCAGATCCAATTCGAATGTGGACTGCTTTTTATCGCCACATTAAAATATGCAAAAAAAAAACTGTTAGAAAAGAAGATATTTGGGATATACAGCCTCTGTAAAGGTTGACTAAAGTGCAAGTACAGTAACTCTGTGGGTGTGGAGACCCGGCGGAGTACCAGTCGAAGAAGAAGAAGAAAATTCTAACCAGGTATATCAGAATTTATTCCTCCATTACAGATGCGGCAGCAGGTACCTACGAGAATTGCAGGTACCCAACACTTGCTTAACGAATGCGAAGAAGAATACTATTATTTAATATAAGAATACTAAATCTCGCCCCTATACGAATTGATTGAGGAAAATTATTGAGGAGGCCAAGACCTACCAAGGGTTGTAGTGCCAAGAATGATGATGATGATACGGATAGATCGATTCGACCTCCAGCCCTATAGGAGGGTGTGACGGTATCTCTTGTTTCTTATTATCTTCTTGTGGTAGATACCTTTACATATTTGTTTACAAAATTATAGTTATAATTTTATTCATTACTGGCCGTTTTCTTGCAACTATACTCGAGTGAGTATAAATAAATATTATTCGTATTTTTAAATATAGCATTAACTTTGTGGTTAGACATAATTATTAAATTTAATTAATTAAAAACCTTGTATAAACCATTTTGAGCAACTTTATGTCTACCGGTTTCGGTACCACTGTAACTTGGTCAGGACATACTCGTCAGGGCGGACGCATATCGAAACCGGCAGACGTAAAGTTACTCCAAGTGGTTTATAGAAAGTTTTTAAATAATTAAAATTAATAAATATAATTCCTATATTTTGTTTCAGTTATAAATGAAACCGTCAGTCTCACAGCTTGAGTCTGGGTTTGCGTATATCAGAATTTGAACGACATGCTCTTAAAGTCGACCTGTCGCGTCGCCTGAGATTTGATGCAGGGCATGGGTCAGGTGGGGTCATCAGTACGGGGGAGGAATCCCTGCACACTGTGTCTCTTTGATTAGAGCTCAGCATTCAACAAATTATGAATGTTCGGTTAAGATGATCGTGGCCTATCAACACAGAAACAAGAAGATACTTCAACATCTCGGAATACCCGTGTATGGTCAGTAGGTACATATATACAGAGTTATTTGTAAAACATTAATAACCTCGCAGGACTTTATATATATATATATATATATATATATATATATACCTGCCTTGATTATTAGTCGAAAATGTTCAAGCTATTATGACCTAATATCAATAATTAAGGAGATATGCAACATCAAAGTTTACATTTTTTTTTCAATATTCCTGACTTATTTTTTGTAAAATGTTGGACTATCATTACAGTAACTTATATCGAATATGAAAAATTCATTCCCTTTAATACAAATCAAATAAAAAAATAAAAACCTTCGAATTCCAATTGGAAAACATTCCAATTAGAATTTTTTCAGGGTTTTTATCATTTTATTTAACTTGTATTGTACGAATGAATTTTTCGTAATCGATATGAGTTACTGTACTGTATACTGTATTGATAGTTCAACGTTTTACAAAAAATAAGTCAGAAATATTGAAAAAAATGGAAACTTTGATGTCGCATCTCTCCTTAACTATTGATATTAGGTCATGATAGCTTGAACATTTTCGAATCATAATCAAGGCAGGAATATAGTCCTGCGAGGTTATTAATGTTTTACAAATAACCCTGTATTCTTCTTGTACTGAGGAACTACGTACGCAGACTATGGATGAAGCAATGACTCGGCAATTGGGTAAACTTACTGAGACACACTGCCAAGTGAGTGAGCCGGAAAACAATAGCTGTCTGCATCGTCCAGACGATCGCCAATCTGAAGTGAGACTATACTGGAAAGGGACCTGGAGGATCCTGTACTTCCGTGACTGGGCAGCAGAATCAAAGGTCAGCCTCAAATGCCGTGGGCTGACAGCCAGAAAAAAAATGCTGGCCTCGTGGATGAGAGCTGCACACGACAGGCACCAGTGACAGATCTTGAGAAAGGACTTTTCTTAAAGATGAATACAAAATGGATGGTGAAGATGTAAAAGAAAAATGCCATGCAGGACATGATTTTATATACGAGCAACTGGACGTCTTTGCCAATAACTGTATATTATTCAAACATATATTAAAAGGTATATTTAAAGATCACTAGTATTTGTCGAATTGGACTCAAATAATTGATTGTATGTATATTTTTTATTATAATATTACTTTCAATGCTTGTGCTAGATCTTTTCACTCTACATTAATACTTTTTTTGGTTTTTAAATTTCTATTATATTATGTTTTTCTTATGCTTCAGCTTTTTATATACATACTTGCTTCTTATTTTATATTATATGTATCTTTATATATATACTTTATATATTATATATATACAAGCGTTTAGCTTAGTTTGAAAATAGTAAGAATATTGATATGACACGTATTCCGTGTTCACATCTCTATTTTTTTTTTTAAATTAAAAAAAAATAAAAAATAAATAAAAATATTTATATCTATATTTTAAGTATTTTCTTTTCTCTTTAAATTATCTATATATTCTAATTATGTACATTTACCTATCTATTGTAAAAGCCCTATAGGGCGTTAATTAATAAATAAATAAATATTGTAGTACAGACAAGTATCTGGTTTCATCATATTAAGGAGTTACTCCACCCTTTGACATTTGATATTTTTAAAAATCTTTTTTATTTATTTTTTATTTTAGCTTGAAGTTCTAAAAATAATTTCAGCCATCACTAATTCAAAAATTCTAAAAATTAGTAAAAAAGTAGGTGAATTTTTAAACGAATTTCATTATACTTTATAGCGTTTTTCTCGAAACCCTTCTCAAACTGGTGGAGAAAATATATTAAAAACAATAAAGTCGATTTTGTTCAAATTTTGCACACATCTTACTGATACCATTATCTAGCATGTAACATAAGATTTTTTTAAATTAAATTGGGCTGTTTATTTTGCTTATTATGAATTTTAAAATAGATTTTTTTTTAAATATATTAATTATTTTCAAATAAGAAAATAATTAACTTTTTCCTTTCTGGCGACATGACCATCTCATGACACAAAGATTCCTTTACGGGAGAGCACGTAACTCTGCCATTTTGAAAATTTCAAAATATTTTTGTTAAAACGGATTTTGTATGTACAAACATTACGTCAAAAAAATTTGAAAAATTTGTTGGTGTGACCCCTAGAAAACTTATTTTTCCTTTCATATCCGAATCAATACATTTCCAGTTGTGACGCCGTCCACCCAGCTTATTTTAGTGATCGACTCTATTCACACTGAACATTGTTCCCGTAGTGTTTACGCTTCTAGAGCGCGGAGAACATGTGCCGTGTATAATTTTGGTGTGCAAAATTTAAATTCAGTTCAAGGCCACACATTCGTATTACTATTCGTAAGAATGTTGCTTGCTCAATACGATATTTCATTCCAATGAATCGAACCCAATTTTATTTTAACCTTTATGCAACATATAGTATTTTTACTCCCTTTATTTTAACTCGTGTCGTCTGATTGATTGACGAAAAAACTTTGGATCGATTTTTAACCCTTTTCCCGTGATCCAATCGAGCTGAAACTTTGCAAGCAGACTCGTGCGACGATCAAAGAGATCTATCAAATTTTCGTTAAAAAATAATTATAGTATAATTTTGGATTTTTCAAATTTTTAATGGTTTTTTCACACAGCTCAGTAAATTGTATGGAGATTCCGACGCATCTGGTAGACACGGAACCTGATAATAGTATAATTTTGGATTTTTGCAAAAAAAAATATTACTCCCTTTCGTTGCGTCGCCCGACCGAAGCCCAACGCGTAGGTTAAGCGCCAAACCAGTTTCCACTAGTAAATGAGAAAGGGAGTATAATAAAAACTTGGTTTTTATGGGTAAGTTTTTTACGTTTCTAATTTCTTCACTAATATTCCGTTTTGTTTTATTTATATTGCTAGATAATAAGAAAGACAATCGAATTGGTATGTGTAAGCCGTGCGTACGTGGCACATTGTTTCGTTGTGTTGGTGTTTATACCGATAAACACCAACACAACGAAACAATGTGCGTAGTAAGTACGTCTTTTTAAATGGAAAGAGGTTTACTTACAATTGAAGATCATAAAATAGAACAATGACGACAATTAATGCATTTATATTGCTGAAACGGAATTGAAGATACAAAGTATTAGTTTGCAATACACAAGCATGAAACATGAGATCCTTCTGTAAAAGTCAAATGCCGCATTGAGCAACTTCGTGTAACCTTTATCCGCGTGATAAAGATGTTCTGAAGTCATGACATCACAACCCTATATGATGCGAGTTTTAAAGGCTATATTGTTAAAACCAAATATTAGAGGATGGCTCAGATAACAGCATCAACAACAGATCGCCTGTCTCGACACAGATTTCTCTAGTGAGGCAGGCCAAAATCTGTACAATTTTTGATATAGAAATAACAAATAAAAAAAAAACATGCTTGAAGAGATGTATGAAAGTGAACGAGACAAAAGTAGTGTGTCTGGAAAGAAGAATATGATGTTCTATATTTTCCACGGCAGGTAGAGAAACGCGAGGAAATGACGTGATTAATTAGTTAGTTAAGTAGGGAAATTGAAGACTTTCAAGAACCGTTCGGGTTCTGAGAGGGACGCACCGCACACCCAAGGCCGTTTTACGAGCAATAGCTCCCATATCGGCCCTACACTTTCGCCACCCAATTTGGCATTTTTTTAATGCTAAAGTGGTCATCCTCCCCGCGCACTTAAACTCGTTTCAGTGCCTACATACTTAATATATACGACATTAGTAAATTATATTTATTCACAGCTTTTTAAATTGCATTTGTTGCACGCCCTTGTGAATTACTCACCTACAACATAGACAAAGATCCCCCCAACCTTAAATTGCTTTAACCTCAAGTTCTTGCAACCTTAAGTTCATCTAAGCCAGGGGTCGGAATAAGCGGCTCGCGAACCGCATGCTGCTCTTTAGTCTTAAGGCGATCGTCTAGCAGAGTGAGCAAATTTCACCATTTTTTCTCATATCTTCTCTTGCGTTTTTTATCACATTTTTGTAGGGAAATATCTTTTTTTTAATTTATTCATCAGGTTACGTATATTTTAAATACGAATATCTTGTTAAAATGTCACAAACTAAATTATATAATTGATTAATAAATTACCAAACCTTCCATGTATAAAAAATGAAGAAAATTGCTCCACTTTGTGGGCCTTTTATGACTGAATGGCCTGTTGAGACGCCTTTTTTATTCAATAATATTACAAAGCAAACGTTTATCTTAAATTTATTACAATTATTGCAAAATCTGTTAGTTTGTTTACATGCAATTTATGTTTCAAAAAAAACTGTTTTTTAAATTAATTTTATTTTTGTGTGTTTTTTTTTAATCCTTTTTGAATAGTTTATAACTTTTTTTCTTTAATAAATTAAAGGAATAGACATTATTATTTTAAAATTAATACAACAAAAAAAAATAAAAAATTATTCTCGATTTCATATTTTAGCTATTTAATCAAGGCACTGCGTGTGGTGTCATAAATAAGATATGAGAAAAAAAATTGGGAAATTTGCTCACTCTGCTAGACGATCGCCATAAGCTCAGAACTTCAGCTCAACTTCTGACAGAATTGCCAAAATGTTTTCAAATGTAATAGAGCAGCAAGTCGATGAGTCGTGTAATATTTGTGATACAGCACAGATAACCTTCTTTGTGTAATATTTGTGATACAGCACAGATAACCTTCTTTGTGCAATATATGTCGGCATAGGATCCCAAAGAAGAACTTCTTAGACAGCCGCTGCTCAAGGGACAAACACGCGGAGAAGATATTGCGAATGCTCTAGAAACGTATCTGAAAACACTGGAATTGACCTAAATAAAATAATTTCCATTGCTACTGATGCACCTAAAAGTATGACAGGCGTAAACAAAGGAGTAGTTTCAATTTTTTAGAAGAAAAATTGACCACGTAATTCTCCCATTCTTGTTCCACTGAGTACATCACGGATATGATGGTAAAACGGATGAAAATGTACAATCATGTATTCAATTAAAAATAAATACAGTGCCGGCAAACATCTTGAAATTTTACGGCGTAGTGGGGGGAAATTTTTGCATGTACCATTCCACCAACGAGACTCAAATTTTGTCTTCTGCGCATTCCCCCACTACGCCAAAGAATTTCAAGAAGTTTGCCGGCAACTGTAACAATATGTCAGATATAGTAGAGCCATCAAAAGCGATGCAAAGACGCCGTTCGTATTAAACTTTTAATTGAAAATTTTTTCCCCAAAAATCATATATGTACATTAGTGATGCCGAATAGTATATATTTACCGAATATTCGTATTCGCCGAATATTATCACGAATATTAAAAACAAACTATTTAAAACCGTACGCAACGCAAATTACGGTTTGGCTGTGCACCGTGTATGTATCCGAACGTGTGTGTATCCGAACACACCTACCTACTCCATTATCGGTGATTCCCCTAACATTGAATGAATGGATTTTTTGAGTTCCAAAGTTGTCAATTGTTACTTGTTTCACAGTATAAGGTTAGGTGCTCATTTCATGTAGTTTTTGTTTTGTAATACGTATCGTTCGTTCCATTTTATTTCCGTTGTGTGTAAAAGTGTTAACTCTTATAAAATAATTTCAAATTAAATCTAATGACAAGCGTGAAAAAAGTGATATTTATTTTCGACCGCTGGGAATGTACAAAGATATGAAAGAAATGTTGTGCTTTTTGAAAAATTTGCCGGTGATAAATTTTAATTATTAATACTCTTAGTAAAAAAAGAACACTGGTGTATAATTTATTACCTTGTTGAATTATTCGTATTCGTATTCGTATTCTTCGGCTTGATATTCG
>JADDOH010013134.1:0-43329 GCA_016648135.1 Agrypnia vestita
TGACACGCCCGATCCGCTTCTGGGACTGCCGACCATATCTGTCTGACACGCCCGATCCGCCTCTGGGACTGCCGACCATATCGGCCTGACACGCCCGATCCGTCTCTAGGACTGCGATTCGCCTCTGGGACTCCCGACCAGCTCGAGCTGCCATTGTGATAATTTCTAATTTAAAATAAATTAAGTGCACTGAGCATTTCTGTGAATAAGAATAAAATAAATCTACGGCCTCGAAGAAAAATTCTTACTTGAGACGTATAATTTTAAATTAGTTTTTCATACACAGCATTACGGAAAATGTTTTATTTAAAATTGTTATCAGAAAAGAAGTCCACTTTAATTAAAAAGGAATGAAGAAGTATTAATGGCATTGCAATAGCGGTGTGCAAGAATAAGAAATTTTATTCGGTCATCAACAGGGAGACATAATTGCTTTGTTGGACATAGACAAAAATTATAGACAAGTCAATTTGACATATCAAACAATTTTACAGTTTCATTTAAGTGATTGTTCCTAATTTTACTTTATCTGTGATAAAGGTTTGTAAATATTGGTTGCGTCGCGTATGCGGTTATTCGGGTTCCATACGTATTTATATAATAATAATAATAAGTTTTAGTCGTATCTTATTTTTTGTATTATGCCTATTTGAAGGCAGTCGACAATTTACAAAAAAGAATTCAAAAATATAATTTAGTTTACATTACAAGAAATTTTTAAATTAAGGCATTTAAATTTATAAAATAATTAAAAACAGACATTCAGAATTATCGGTAAGGAAGACATACAAAGCAAAAAGAGAAATGAAAATAAAATATAATATGCCTTCTAAGGGATTTTTTTTAATTACAAAATATATAATAAAAGTTTTAAAAAAGCAAAAAATATGGAGAAGAAATACACAGAATTATACAGGAATTCATTTTAGGGTTTTCTCAGATAGTTCTCGTTCTATGTCAATGAGCCACCCATTTAATTGTTTTTTTAGAGCATGTGGTTTAATTTTTTTAAAGTTATCCGGTATCAAATTATATATTTTTGGGCCTAGGTACGCATAATGCGTTTGTCCCAACTTCAAGTTCTTTTTGTCAGTTCTTAGCCATCCTTTAGTAGACTTTCTAGTTTGGTATCATAACTATTTATATTTTTATGAACATGTAAAATAACTTTGTGAATATAAATTTGTCTAGTATCCAGAGACATCCACTTGGATATCGAAATGATTTTTTCATTATATACGACTAGGTAACTCAATAATCATTATTTGAGATTGCAATGATTCGTAACACTTGACTAATGACTTCGCAACTCAACAGGCAATGATCCGTACACTAGACAACTGTCAAATCTCAGTTACCAATCATCGATACATACCATTTGGACCATCACTACTTACCTTGTGTCACATTCGTGGACGCAATCCGAAGGCGCGCACGGATATATTAATTTTGACGGCCAACTCACGATGTAGCGATATTTGATAAAAGCAAGTTAACATTTTCAATAATGGTTTTGATTTTTATTATCCAACGGAGGCTCCCAATAATACATAGTTCGACAAAAGTACTCCACCCCTGTTCATCGGAGTCTCTAGAGATAGTCATCAGTCCCGTGAAATTCGGAAAAATGCAGGTTGTAAGCGCCGGAGTGGTACATGACGAGTCTTTAGTAACACCTCACGTACCGTTCAAGTTACCTTTATTATTAAAAATAAAACACAAATCACTTTGTTTTCACCACTTTATTAGATTAAAAAATCTACATGTTTCGAGAACAATGTTCTCTTCTTCAGGATTATTGTGTACTAAAGATTTTTAAAAGTTAAACCAAGCAAATGTGCTACGGTGAAGTGGCGTGTGAGGTGAGGGGAGGGGGGGGGGGTTCGAGATGTTAATTATTATGCGTCATCTGGACAATGTGGAATGTTAAGTGTTTTAATCTAATAAAGTGGTGAAAACAAAGTGATTTGTGTTTTATTTTAATAATAATGTCACCACAAAGTTCAAGCCGTCATACAGAAGCGAGTAGTATTTGACAATAGATATCACATAGCTGCAGGCTGCGGTGTTAGTGATAAAACTGTTTTAATCCACTTGAAGCAAATTGGTAAGGTGAAAAAGCTTGAAAGGTGGGAGCGTACCTCACGAATTGAGTGAAGCAAATCAACAAACGCACGTTGACTGCTGCGATGCATTACTCAACCGGCACAATAATGAAGGGATTTTAAATCGAATCATTAACTGTGATGAAAAGTGGATCCTGTACGATAATCGGAAGCGCTCATCGCAATGGCTGAACCCTGCCGAACCAGCCAAACCATGCCCCAAGCGAAAATTGACTCCAAAAAAGTTACTTGTGAGCGTTTGGTGGACTAGTGCTGGTGTCGTTCACTACAGCTTTCTTAAATCTGGCCAGACGATTACGGCAGATGTCTATTGTCAGCAACTGCAAACCATGATGGAAAAGCTAGCTGCTAAACAACCGAGGCTGGTTAATCGCTCTAGGCCACTGCTGCTTCATGATAACGCTAGACCACACACTGCACAACAGACGGCTACCAAATTAGAGGAGCTTCAATTGGAATGTCTAAGACATCCACCGTACTCTCCGGACCTTGCCCCAACAGATTACCATTTTTTTCGAAATTTGGATAACTTCTTGTAAAGGAAAAAATTCAACTCCGATGGGGCAGTCCAAACCGCCTTCAAAGATTTTATTGATTCCCGTCCGAATGGTTTTTTTAGTAAAGGGATCGATGAACTACCTATGAGATGGCAAAAGTGCATAGATAGCAATGGTACATACTTTGATTAAATAAATATATAATAATAAAAAAAAATCGGCTTTATGTTCCTCCCATACTAAACGCCAATTTCATATGTAAGGACCTAATATTTCGGTGATAGAGCACTCTACTGAATACGCTGTGATATCACTCTAACAAAACATTGAAAATTAAATATCATCATATCCATACGGTTCGTATGAAATCCGTTTGTGCGATGATGGACGGAATCGCCACCACCGCACGCGGGTCGGGCTAAGAAAAAAAATATTTTCCTTCCCAATCCTGACACCCGAAATATAAGTACACCAAGCTATCCACGTCCACAGCTGACAAATTGTACCTACACCTTTTCCTAGTATGTCGGTGCAGATTCAATCTCCAATTCTCCCGGCTTCGTCGAATTCGGAACAGATCAATCTGTCTATTCCGAAAGGTTGATGTGAACTTCGACTGCGTCAACGTCGGTTGGCGTAGAATAAGTCGGATGTCAGTTTCGACCAATCAAAATCATTTCGCGGCCGGTTTGTTTCAATAATTACATATGTCAAATGACCATAATGTAAACTTTAAATCTTTAATTATATCCCGAGAACTGATTGTCTAATTTCGATGAATTTTTTTAATGGAGGATAAATTATAGAAGTCTCACAGAGACGAAGCTTTTTATATATGAGAAAAGTGGATGAAGTCTCTTATACCAAAGCTCAGGGCTTGCAACCTGTGTGAGCGCTTAAGTGATCACTCAACATAATGCAACGTAAACAAATTCCATCGTAAGAACCCACATCACTATCAAATTTTTGAACGTTCTATATATCTGTATGTTCGAATCAGGAACATCTATACCTATAGAATTCAATGTCTGTCTGTCTGTTCTCTATACAAATCTACACCGTTTGTCCACTCTGACCCCAATTTTGCATACTTATTATTTAGGACCCGGCGGGTAACATAGGCGAAATTTTGCCCCTGATATATTTTCCCCACCCCTTTATATATTTTCGATGCAAATCTGTACCGTTTGACCAATCTGTACAAAATTTAACATACCTATTCTTAAATACCCGACAAATTGCATAAGTGACATTTCCTCCCTCCTCTTTACCCCTCCTCCGCCCCATGAAATATATTCCATGCAAATCTATACCATTTGACAGATCTGCTCCGTATTTTGCATATTTATTCTTTAGGATCCAGCACGTAACACAGGCGACATAACTCCTTCCTTTTACTCCTCCGCCTCCTCATGATATATTTTCTTTGCAAGTGTGTAGCGTTTGACCGATCTGATCCAAATTTTGGACAATTCTTTTTTTTCAACATTTCTTCCTTCTCTCTTTACACCTCCCTCTCATCCTGATATATTTTCCATACAAATCTGTACTATCGACCTATCTGGTCCAAATTTTGTGTACTTATTCTTTAGGACTCTGAAAATAATAAAAATGACATTTCTTCCCTACCCGATAACCCTCTCCTTACTCTCATATATAAAAATATGTTCTTTAATATGATATTTATAACACCAGACACCATAAGATGATATTAATTGTACCAAAAGACGAGAGGGATTTCCTCTTTCAAAACATTGATATTGACCAAATAATTGAACTCTGTGTGTAGTGCAACGTTTAGTTTAATGATAATTAAAATCAAGTTGTATCACATATTAATTGCCATACCATTAAAAAGGGACACAATTATTGAAAAGATCAATGCTCATTTTTATACATAATCCTATCTTGGAAACGTAATTAAGGGAGGAAGGTAGAGACCTACGTACGATCCCCGGTGATTACGTATTTAGATGGATTAATAAGTTTGGTAAATTTACTTGAAACTAGCAGGTAATCGACCATCACTGATTACTTTCTTCTAGGGCTTGCGGCAGGCTGTATTGACTGCTACGCGGCCAATGGTGGCTGCTACAAGGCTGTTACTGCCCGATATGCGGTCTTTGGCTATCGGCTGTACCTACAGGCCTCTGAGCGGCCACCACGGAATGGCTCTCATGTCCACCACGCGGCTGTGGTGGCCGCTACGCGACCAATGGTGACCGCTTTGCGACCAATAGTGGCCACTGTGCAGTCATTCGTCATCATCATCGGCTCGGCAGCCTGGATGGCCTTTGGCCTCATATTCAATCATATTCAAACACCTGCCCTGTATTCTCATCATATGAAAAATGACTTTTTTGCTTCTGATCAAAAATTTTTCCGTTAAAATTCTTCTTTCGGCATTCATTCTCAGCCCACTATTTATTCTCTTACGTTCCTCTTCAGTCGCGTGTAGCATTGTTTAATTGGATGACTTTGAATACGTTATAATGTGACTTTAACGTTAATATTAATTTGGTAAAACAATTGAAACAAAATAAATGAGGTGCTTACCTATAAAATTGCCGATTTATAATACTGGCTAGTTTGAAGTTTGATATGCTGCATTCGACTTGGAATCACAAATTCATTTTTCAAATATTTTGTTAATATTTTGTATTCATTTGTTTTTCCGCCATTTATTTTTTCTTTGATATTGCTATGTCCGCGACCATGGAGAAAATAAAAATTCGCATTATTTTATAATTCGCATTATTTTCGAACATGATCACAGACGGTACGCAATATCAACGACGTGTATGGTCCGGGTATTGCAAATTATCGCATGGTTTATCTTCGGTTTGATCGCTTCCGTTTTGGAAATCAACCTTAACAACGAGCCCTGTAGATAACCGGAGATTAAGTCGGTAGTGACGAACTGAAAACTATAATGTAAGTGAATTCATCTTGAACCACGTCAGAATTAGCAACAACATGCAAAGTAAAGGATAAAGCAATATTGATTAATTTGCGTCGAATTGGGAAGTCTCTAATAAATAAAAAAAAACGTAGCGTTTACTTTAAAAACAGACATATAAATTATTTTACATGTATGAATTTCTTTTAAAAGTGATCTGAATAATTAATAACATATATAATATTTCTACAAATTTAATATTATCTACACGTTTTTTAAAACAATCTGTGCATCTCGCTACTTGACACAATTCGCCATTATATTACTGTTTCTTGATAACGGCAAGGTGCGCAGTACTTGAAGGGTATTTAGCGCATGCTAGTAACATTACGCAATTATCACTTTCCAACTGGCTTGGGTCAATTTTCAAAAGCAATCTTGCTTTCCACATTCTACAGATCGTCATGATCGTAGAACAATGACGGATGTGCAAAAAATTCAATATTTACTTTTTTGGATCGTTAAAACGCGAAAAAAAGAAGCCATCTAATGGTATATAAAAATTGTATTTTTTCTCATTAATTTATCCGTCTTATACGAAGTCGGTATAACGACGGTTCTCATTCGCGATCGTAGAATAATGCAGCATGTGTAAAAACGTCGTTGTACTGTGCTGACTATATTTGAGGTTCGAAAGGTATCAACTTTAAATAAATAACCCAAGTTTCAATAGAAAATCTCTTGTAGTTATCGATCTATGACATAAAGTGTATTTATGTAAATAAAACTTCAAACTGTTCTCCTGCAAACTTGAGAAAAATCACATGCGTCGTTATTCTACGATTACGACGAGATATTTGGAGTTAGCATCGCAGCATTTCCCGATTGTAATTGTAACATTTGTAAATATGTCTCTTTATATTATCTTAACGCTTAGTGCAAAAAATTTCCAATTTGAATCCAATTCAACAGATTTTTAAAAATCACTACCGCATTCTACAAAAGTACATACTTCAAAAAATAGCGGTAAGCTGCAAAATACTGCATGAAAAACTGGGATCGCATGAAAAAATCACTGGATTTGGAAGTCAACGCGACTGTTTTCAGTCATAAAATAAGAAAAATAGTATCACTGATTACAAAAAAATTCAATTTTCGAAGATTTCGAAGAAATAATTAGTGACACGATTTGTTTCAACTTTTTGCCTTTTTCAGTGAAATTTTAGGCAATGTGATACATGGTTATTAATATACGGTAATTCGTCTAGTTACGTTACTCGAACTTATGTAAAGGAATTAAGCTAATTACCTTTCTTACCTCAAGCCTTAAACTCTTCAAACTTTATGTTTCAACTGTCTTAAACTTACTTTCTTAATTTTTCTTTCTTTATTTCTTCTTCTAATTCTTATTCTTATTCTTAACTTTAAGATCTTCTATCTTATTATATATAAACTTATTATATATAATCTAATTCTTAACTTTAAGACAGTTAACGTTAAAAAACGTTAACTGTCTTAAAATTAGCCGCGACATAATATTTTTGCACTTTTAAATAAAAAATATATTAAAAAAAAATAATGTTAATGTCTATCGCTTTGATTCAAATATTTTTCGTGCGGAGATAATTTATATTCTTGAAAAATAATTTTATAACCCAAAAAATGAATAAATTATCGACATGTGTCTATATTATTTTATTTATTTATTTTATTAATTACACGGCTTAATAGCCTTTTACAACAGGTTTATACATAATTAAAATACAACAAACGATTAAATGTAAAAGAAAAATAAAGGGTATAAATGTAAAAAAAGTATATATACATAGTTTAAACATAATGAGGTTAGACATATATGTAAAAAAAGTATATATGCGAAAAGTGTAAAGTAGTGATCTCAGAAATTTTTACTCACCGATAATATAGCAATATTAAATTTGAATAGCCAGGTATATATAAAAATTTTAAGACATTTTATAAAAATTTAATATTTTGAAAAGAAATTATCATATAATGATTTTTTAAATTTTGAGAGAGATAGATTTAAAATGTCGACATATGTAGGTAGTTCATTGTCCAGTTTGTGCATCCGAGGTATGCTAGAATTTGAACGATAGTTTGTGTCCGAATTGTCACAATAAAACAGCATGTTTTGGCGGGTCCTACGGTTAGGTACTTTAAAATTAATACTATTCAGGAGTTTGCAACAGTCGAAATTTGAGTGTAATATTTTAAAAAGGAATATTAAATCTATAAATATGAAAGTATTGTATCGAGGATTTGTGTCGACTCGTGACGAGAAGGGTACGACTATGTGGGACAATGAGACAGTCAAGGTGAACCCCTACACAGAGTTATGAAGGCAGTTGCGGTGGGCAATTGTTTCAGAGGCTGTAAAGTCCAATTCGAGATCCACACGGCCGACCGCCTGTCAAGGTGGAATGCCTTCGTGTTTCTATACAAACAGTAGTCGCTGTCAGACCTCTGGACGTCGTAAACTTGGAGCCGGTCCTGCAGGTGCCAGTGAGTGATGGCCCAGACGCCAGGCAAGGTTGGAGAGTACCTAAACATCTACCTAAACATATCGTCTTTTGACGTGAATAATACAAGCGGAAAATAAAAAAAAATGCTAATACATATTAACATTTCCTTTGCTGGGCTAAAAAAACAGGCGTTACGGTCCTGCAACCTGTACATGGGATTTTTGGTCTGATTAATATGAATATTTTCATTTAGAATTAATTATTGCGTAAAAATTCTTAAATGAAAATGAAAAAATAAAACATAAGTCATCACAAACGACAACATAAGACAGTCCAACTCCATGAACGACATTACGAATGACAACATAAGATACGACCGACTACAACAGATGCGCAGTGCGATCGTCACTAAAAGATCGCAATGCGCATCTGCGCACAGAAATTCTAATAATTTTATTTGACTTAGATAAGTTAAGAGGGACCAGCATAGATAACGTAAGCCGAAAAATCATGTTAGTCCGAGAATGAAAATGTATACAAAATGTTAGCATAACAGACTTATTGAAAACTGTAGCTGATCAACTCATAAAAAAGGAAAAAACGATGTAGACCTAACAAAAAAGAATTACTCAACTATTTTGAGGGGTTAAAAAGGTTGAAGGAGGGGGAAAAATTAAAGTAACTTCACTCCTTATTAACCGAAGTCGAAGTAGCATAAACTCAAGGCTACTGTTCATCAATTCCATATTTCACTGAAAAATGTATGTTTGCAAGAATAGTTTAATTTAAATTATTTTTTTATATTTCAATTTGAAAGAAAATGCCGAAACAACTGTAAAATAAATATATAAAAAAAAAAATCTCCATCAAATTTATTTCTTTTTAAAATTTATTATTTTTAAAAATTTATTTTCCGTCGATAGACTTCTTCTTCTTCCATCGTTCTAGCAAATCTTTTGATTCCTCATTTACGAAAACTGGTTGTGACGCAAATACACTGTAAAGACCTTTTATATCTACTTAAGTTTTCAAAATATATTCCATATCCTTGTAAATAATGCAGCAAAAACCAAACGAGTGATAATCTAATGATATTAGATCGGGTCTTCATGGAGGAAGTAATCCACAATTTTTCATCCTGGCGCTTTATTTAATTTCGCGTGATTTTTGATCGAAAGCGTGTGGTAGCTTACACACCTTCTAAAAATTGTTTTAATGGAAATTGTAAACTGGACTATAAAAACCAATCTCGTTAATTATTATTGATCGATTGATTGACCGAAGCGTTTTTTCTCAGCATTGCTGATTCTTTGATATCAAGTTTAGATTTTATTGTACTCTTCCTAATTTTTAAAAAATTTCTCAGTTGCCTTCTAGGACCCTGACGTAAATGTAGTTACCCCGCACACCTTGGATCAAATTTTGTGTACATCGTTACAGTCTGCGCAAAACAAAGCCATCTATCTTCCTCGAGCCCTCATTAAATCCCGGCCGACGCTGGACTTGGACCGTCAATATAGCTTGAGTAGCTTGTTGGTCTTGTGGTTAGAACACTCGCCTCGTGATCCAAAGTTCGCGGGTTCGAACCTCACTCCAGACTAGCGAGTTAGTCCTATTTTCATAGCACAAGCGTTTAGCTTAGTTTGAAAATAGTAAGAATATTGATGTGACACGTATTCCGTGTTCGCATCTCTATATTTAAAAAAAATATTGAGTATTGAAAAGTGAAATATAGTAAAAAAATTGTAATGAATTTAAAAATATTTCCATCAATTTAGTAACTTCGAAATGCGAATTTTGTATGTGGATTAACTTTTTGGTACGACAACGTAATCCCGCATGTTTCCCGGTGGTGGTGTGGGTTCTGGAGTCTGTGAGGAGTGCAATTTTGTTATATTAATAGCTTGTTGCAATGATATTGTATAGTATGTAAGTGATTTTTTTCTAAAGCGATTTATCGTATGAAAAAGGCACTTCTGCATCATATATAATATTTATACTTCCAATTTATATTATTTGAGAGATTCTGATACAAAACTGCCACTATCCAATCGACGGAAATAGTGGACAACGTGTTTGAAAATGATTACCTGAAAAATGTTGTAATTTTACGATTGACAAATGTTCTTAAAAACATACTTGTGCGTTTTAGAGGCATTATACTAAAGATACAATATTTTAACACTCCAATCTGGCTATAAAATCGATAAAAGTCATAAATCAAAATAAAGTGATATTGTGGAAATCATAATACAATAATTTATCGTCTCCAAGTCAGTATTTTGCTCTGGCGACCCTACAATTAGGGTTGTCAACTTTTTTTACAAGAAATAATGTTTATTTAGGTCTGAGAAGAATATTAAACAGTATTTTAGAAAAATGAATAGTATTTTATTTATTTAATGTTTTAAATACATATTTTTAGAGCTTCTCGCACAACTTATTAATTTACACTCTTTTTTAAAAACTTCATACGCCTCACCACAATTATAACTAAAATTAAAATAAATGAGGAGCTAATTTTTTATTAAATTAATATTTGCTCTATTTCTATCCTCCCGCCACTTTGCATTCATTACTGAATTTTTTTTTTCAGTAAATGCTGAGGTGGCGGGAACAGAAAGTAGATATGAGACAATTTTAATAATATTTTTAAATTCTTCTGAGGAGTTTACTAATAAATGGCTCCACTTTTGGCCAGTACTCATTTCAAGAAAATCTTTGTCTTTTGATACTTTTTCATAAATTACTTTGAAATTTGTTAATTCTGAATATATATCATCCATACCAATATTTCTGTGAACGTCTATGTCTGAAACTTATAGTGTTACGAATTTTGATACTGAAAACAGTATTTTGTATACTTAATTTTTTTTCAACAGTAAAAAGTATAATGTAGTGAAAAACAGTATGATGCTGTTTTTAACAGTGTAGTTGGCAACCCTAACTACAATGCTGCAGGGGATAACCGCTGACAAGGTAATCTTGGATTCAACAATAAATGAAGGAACCCGTAGTCACCCGAGCGCACGATCCAAAAAGCTTTTAGATTATTCAACTTCTTTGAGTTTTTGAGAAAAATAGTCTTTGCTTACGGTCAAAACCACTTATTCTGAATAAATGAAAATATGACAAAAAGCATTTCTAAAGATGGCCTTTTGTGTTACTAAACCATCGATGTGCACGTGTAAAATGTACGTGCATTTACGTAAAGATATTTTGGTTAGGTTAGGTTAGGTTAGGTTAGGTTAGGTTAGGTTATTAATATAATTAATATAATGTAATTATGTAAATGAAACAATAATAGAATATTTGTACGAATTTTTTGTAAATTCTTCCATATAAGATCATCTTTGCTTCGGATTGACTACTAATGTAATTACTTTTAGGATAATTACTTATAATTCTGAAGCATAAATGTTTTTTTAATTAAAATATGAATTCTAAAAAAACTATTCGTATTCATTTACAATGACGCCTCTAAATAACATTACAGAAGCACAAAATATATTAGACAGAAGTCGATTGATTTACACTATTTCCCTTCGTATAGTTAATTTTTGCTTTTTTTTTATCTTGATAATAATATATTATTTAATTTGCTAATCTTATTTTTGTTTACCTTTATTTTTATAGTCTTTTATATACAATAAACCATTGTAGAAAATAAATAAAAAATACACCGAAACCAGAACATTTATCAGTATTTATGAAATATAGACGAAATATAAAGGAAATTAAGCTTTGGTTGTATTTAAAAGTAGGTTTATCATCTTTTATATAACTTTTCGGTTGAAATCTAGGTTAAAAATGTTTCAAAAATAGTTGTGGGATTTGAATTGCTGAATGTTTGTCGGTTGTCTATTAATAAATTATATACTGAGTAATATGCTATTAATACAAATAATAAATCATTTTTGAAAACAGATTGCTATAATAATAATAAATTAAAAAGGTTTTTTTTTCAATTGATTGAACAACTTTCTTCTTTTCAAAATTTTTATTTTATTATTTGTTTATATTCATTAATTACACCAACATGTTTCGGAAAAACCTTTCCATCGTCAGAGTGTGACAAGAATGTGATAAAAAACGCAGAAATGAGAAAAAATTGTGAAATATTCTGACTTTTTTGTTTAAGTAGCAATAATTATTCCAAATTTGCGATCTTTTGATTATGGATTATTCTTTTGATATTAATAAGGTTGAACAAATTGGAAATGTGTTAATAGTAAGTAAGTAAGAATAAAATAAACAACCAGATCCTTTTAACAAATAGTTAGTTATCTTATAAATTTATTTTCAAGCTTTCACTTAATTGTTTATTTATTTCCCTATATTATTTTATTTATATTGTTTATACTTGGTTTTTGATTTTTAATTTGTTAGTATACATTGTATCCTGAGGAAGGGATCATTGGCCCAGAAACATGCAGATATTTTTAATAAGTGGTGAAAATAGTGTATATTTACTCCCTTTATATTAACTCGTGGCGTTTGCTTGCTTGTTTGCCGGCTTGCCGTCAAAAAAAAATTTGGATCGATTTTTGACCCTTTTCCCGTGATCCAATCGAGCTGAAACTTCCCAAGTAGACTCTTGGCGACGATCAAGAAGATTAATCAAATTTTCGTGAATAAAATTAATAATTATAGTATAATTTCGGATTTTTAGAAATTTTTATAGTTTTTTCAAATTGGAATCATTACAAAAGTTTGATTACTAGCAACGGCGGCCCGACAACGTCGCGGAATATTTTCTAAATATGAATTACTCCGTTGGTATACATAAAAGGTACTTCACTACGAATTTCGAAAATCTAAATTGACTGACAAATGTTTTTAGAATATAATCTTCAAAGCATGAAGTGTCTTATCAAAGCTCAAAACATCTGACATTTTAGAAATATATTAAATTACTGTAAGTTTGGTGTTATGTTATATGTTTTAATTCGTCTTTAATTGTTGTTATATTTTACAAAGAAAGGGAGTACAGTAAAAACTTGGTTTTTATGGGTTACTTTTTTACTGATTATATTATAGTGAAAGCTTTGTTTTACTCACCCCACTCCATCCGTAGGGCAGGAATCCCTCGTGCTCCGTCCAATTGTCGCTGCTGACGTAGAACAGACCAGCTGCCATGATGAACACCCACACGGACAGGTTGATGACGTTGAGGACGTTGTTGAATATGAGAGACTTCTTCACTCCGGCGGCCATCAGGAAGGTCATGAGTATAGTGATGACGCAGGCAATCAGATCTGGGGGCCGTCCTAAAAAATAAACCGCTTTACCTTTATTTTCCTACTGATTAATGAATTTTACTATGATAAAAATTATGGTAGCTAACCATCACGGGGTAGGCAGAGCAGGTATAGTGCCACACCTTCGACCACATGAATACATCTTCTCATGCACTCTTCGGTTTCTGAGGCATTAAACACGGCTGTTCTCCGATTTTTTATCTGATCGTGCCAGGTCTTTCGCGGACGGTCTCTGTTCCTGTTGTCTTCAACACTAGCCTCATATATATTCATGCATCTCAGAGATCCTTTCTATTCTACTGCTCTACAACTAGCATTATATTAACTTCTAATTTGCTCATTCCTCACTTTATCGAAGACAAATTTTCCGTATATGCGCGTGAGCGGCCACATTCAGTATACTGTTATTATTAATACAAGACTAGCAGAACTCCATTGTCTGCTGGTTTTGATGCTTATGACAGATTTCTATTGGCCATAATATCTTCAGGGCACCATTTAGTTTATTTCCCGCAGTCATCCTCCTCTCGTTATTCCTCTTAGCCTTGCCATCCCTAGTAAACTTACTTTCCAAATACACAATAACGTTCACTTATCTAAAAATACAATGTTCTACCATTGCACCATGCAATTTATCATTATACAATCCTTTTTTTTAACTCCTTTTCTCTTTCCTCTTTTTTGCTTTCTAACACTCATCAGAAAATCACTACTCATCCATCTGATCACCAGGCACTTCAAATCAGCTCCACTATTAGCTACTAGCATTGCGTCAGAAGCATATGCTAAATCCGACCATTCTCGTTCCTACTTCTTTTAATACAGGTAACCATATACAAGTTGAAATACCATGGTAGCATTACGCATCAATGTTTGATTCTTTTGTAATATCAAACCATGGTGTGAATGCTTTATTATTCTCACACAAGTACTTCTTCCCTCTTAGAAAGATGCAATTTATCATGTAAGCTTTTCGCTCTGTTTCACATAAAATCTTCCAAAACTTTCGTCTTATTATGCTGATATACTTTTTGAAAATCTACAAAGACACCATTTTTGATTCTTTCCCAAAAACTTTACCATCATCTGACGCAGTGATAAAATCTAATACGTGCATCCTCTTCCACTCATGAATGCTTCTTGTACACACCCACTTTTTCTTTTGTCATTATTTTTACTCCTTCTATCAACATTTTCCCAGAGTTCAGCAAGCAGTGTGGGCGTCCGTTAGCTTGGTTTCCTTTTCCATTGTACAAAGGCAATTAAATACCTTCTTCAATCCATTGGGTCTCTCTTCTCAACATTGGTGGAAGAGGCTATGGAGCTACGACAGTATAACTGGGCCAACCACCTTAAAATACCCGGCAGCAACATTGTCATACCGCATTCTCGACATTCTTAATGCTCTTTATACAGGGTTATTTGGAAAACATTAATAACCTCGCAGGAATATACTCCTGCCTTGATCATGAGCCGAAAATGTTCAAGCTATTATGACCTAATATCGATAGTTAAGGAGATATGCGACACCAAAGTTTACATTTTTTTTTCAATATTTCTGACTTTTTTTTGTAAAACGTTGAACTATCATTACAGTAACTTATATCGAGTATGAAAAATTCATTCCCTTTAATACAAGTCAAATAAAAAAATAAAATCCTTCGAATTCCAATTGGAAAACATTCCAATTGGAATTTTTTCAGGGTTTTAATCATTTTATTTAACTTGTATTGAAACGAATGACTTTTTAGTAATTGATATTAGTTACTTTAATGATATTCCAACGTTTTACAAAAAATAAGTCAGAAATATTGAAAAAAAATGCAAACTTTGATGTCGCATATCTCCTTAACTATTGATATTAGGTCATAATAGCTTGAACATTTTCGACTCATGATCAAGGCAGGAGTATATTCCTGCGAGGTTATTAATGTTTTACAAATAACTACTAAATAATGCACTGAATGTAGCGTGTACAAGTCACAAGGAGTTTATTTAATCAAGATACAATATAAGTTGAAAGGCGTTATTCTTAAATATGTTAATAGCAAGAGATCGCGATGTGATCCAAATGCCGCCCGTATGCTGGAATCCACCACAGTTATTTCATTCACACTACTGTCCTCATTCATACACCTAATAGACGTCTCAAAGAGGTTCTTAAAATTCCTACCAACTATCTATTAATATATCTTCATTCGATGTTATAGTAAAGTAATTATTTTACAAAGAACTAATAAGGATATCGAGCAACCGCATACAAAGATACACATTTGGAAAGCCAGAGCTTATCCTCAAATCCTAAATACCGCAATGTCTGAAGTTCAAAGTCCCCAATTAGTGCATGCTCCAAGTACTTACCTAAGAAACCGCGATACGAACCCTTGACCTTAAACATACATTGAAATCGCGCAAATGGCTTCGTTTGCAGCATCTCTAGGATTTAGAATAACAAACGTACAAATTCGTCAGACAACCGAGATGCTTAAATGCTAATGTTACATTAAAGTAAGTAAGGTTAGGAGAGGTTATGCGAGGTTATTTGATTTAACAGATCATTAATGACCCTGATAGAGAATCCTGATGGAACATGAAAATAAAATATAAAAAAATTTCATCAGAATTAGGGGAATAATATATTTCTCAAACAAACGAGAAACAAATAATGAAATAAAACAATGAACTTTGTTTTTTCCACATATATTTGAGCACTTGTTTCACTACATGTTTCGGAAACGTCCATTTCCTTCATCAGGTGAATTAAGACTGAGATGTGGGAGTGGTTGTCTGGTGTGTGGGTTGTGGATTCGGTAGAAGTGGAGGGGGTATCTAGGCGGTGGGAGATCGGGAACATTGTATTCAATCATATTATAGAAAATAACCACACTTTCAGCAATACAAAAATACACATCCTACATAAACAGACATACGGCCTAAAACAAAATAATTTAGAAACACTTGAAATTCATAAAAACCCAAACACAACAAATAACATAATCAATAATCAAATACAACCCTTCACATCACCCCTTCTTACAATGTTCCCGATCTCCCACCACCTAGATACCCCCTCCACTTCTACCGAATCCACAACCCACACACCAGACAACCATTCCCATATACCTCAGTCTTAATTCACCTAATGAAGGAAACGGACGTTTCCGAAACATGTAGTGAAACAAGAGCTCAAATATAATTGGAAAAAACAATGTTCATTGTTTTATTTCATTATTTGTTCATAATGGATTTCCACAAAGTTAACGCCGAAACATTCAATTAATTAAACGAGAAACCTTTAAAAGAAAGTTGATAAATTATAAATATTGTATATGGGTAGCTGGGAGTTACTCAGTGGTGAACATTCACCAAATCAATTCAAAAAATATTCGCCAAATTAATTTAAAAAATCAACCAAATATGCTACCGCATTCTCGATGTCCCCACTCAGTCTCGCAGTCCCTCCATCATGAGGTGATAACTATGTTATGAGAAGGACTGCACCTCTAGAAATTTTAGTAGTTACAAGAGCATGACTCAACGTATGTGTAGTAAAAAGTGTACTTTATAATTAAATAAATAAAAATAACTTAGTTAAACACCACTTATATTTATTTTCAAATCCAACCAGGTTTCGCTACGACCATAGCTTCTTCAGGGAGAATCTTCTCTTCATATTTACTTATAATGTTTCATCACCAACTGTTTGCTTCCTTTGAAGATTTGAAAAAAAGTGTACTTTATTTTACAAATCAAAATAAGACACATACATCATCATAATTTTAACTATACAAATAATGATAGCGGAGATATGTACTTGTTGGATATTTAAGTATGATTATTGAACATTTTTCCATACATTTTACGGATACATCATAACTTGGAAGCGCGTACACCGAAACAATATAAGCAATTGTGGCGTATAGATGCAAAAGCACCACTATCCATATGGAGCCCATATGGATAGTGGCGGTTTTGATTTCATACGCCACAATTAAGGAAAAATTTTATATTCATCTTGAGGGGATGGTGTGCGCCTTTTTTCCCTCGGAGTACTATTAGACAAAAATATTTGAAATACATAGAAGATAATATAAAATTTACATGACACTACAACATTTATATAGAGTTTAATTTACCGAATATAGTTCCAAGAGAGTTGGCTATTCCATTGCTGATGACTCCGTTCGCAAGCGCATCAAAACATGCACTCAGTGCGCATGCGCAAGCGCTTGTTCCGATCTGTGAAGAAAATTAAAAATTTATTAGTCAAAAAAGAATCTTGCATCTATTCATTCGGTGACGTCACCTTTGACTAGGGTCACTCCTCAATTTAGTTCAAGTCTGATTTTAGCCAGAAGCAACGCGTCGCTAATTTTCTGCAGGGATTTGAAGGTGGCTTTGTAGCGTTTGCCACAAAAAATTGGAAAAATACGATGAAACATTTTACAAGTGGAGGGCCGTCCAGAGCAAAGTGGCGTTGGTGAAGTTCACGTAGACCAGCGTTTACTTCTGACTAAATGAGTCTTAACTCGGCAAAACAAACACTGAAAATGAAGCGCGTACAGTTGAGGAAACGGTAAGGCCTTCGTCGAGTGATGCATCAACAATAGCCAAAAGAGATGATGACCACGATACACTTTACGTTTTTTCATCCGTGGCGTCTTCTTTCGAAGGTTAGCGACCAAGCATCAGTATGCTGATTATCCTGGACAAGATATATATATATATATATATATATATATAATATATATAATATAATATATATATATATATATAATGTATATATAATATATAATATATATTTTAATTGCACAACAGGTTGCTCCATTTACTATGCAAGTTGGAGTGAATACCTAAATTCGATAAATTTCTTGAAAGTTCTGGGTTCTATGTGCGAAAATTCTATGACGATCCAAACAGTGTGCTAAAAATCTACGCGTGCGAAGCCACGTGGGCACAGCTAGTTTTATATAATTTATGTGATTATTTTCAAATATTCATTCAAAGTTTTCATAGAATATGTATGGCGGCACACTACCGCCATCTATGAAAATAAATAAAAACATATAATTGACCAAACACTTTTCAAACAGTACCTAGCTAGCGCGGAAAATTTCAATAATAAATAAATACACATACATTTTCTTTACTAATTAATAAATATACAGGTATTAGCTTTATTAAATTTTGATATTAATTTCTTTTGCTGATATTTTTAATTTTGAGATGTAAAATATTACACATCATATGCGACTATTGTAAGGCTCGCCCGTTTTTTTTTTTGTTATTCTCCTATACTTATGTATAATGCCTTGCTTAGGCAATTTAAATGTCTATTCATTTCTACGTCTGTGTTCCTGGTAACTTCAATGTTTGTGTGCTGTGCTTAATATTTCATATGCTTTATTTATTTATTTATCTCATGTCCGAATATAAATTCAAACCCAAATCAATACTTCGATGATTTAAAGGTACAGGCCCGAATATAAATTCATACCCAAATCAATACTTAGATGATTTAAATGTTGAGGTACGTCTTAAAAGTGTTATTTTGTACTGAAAATTACGCTTTTAAGGCATACCTTAATCTTTAAATCGCCTAATGAGTCAATCCTCAAACGCCTTAAAAGTGTAAATTTGCACTGTAAAAGCACTGCTTTAAAAGCGTACCTTAATATAAAATAAATAAAAATCTAATTAAAAAACCTTAAAAATTTTAAAAAAGTATTTGGGCCTCACTTGCTTACATGTTCCTGGATACATGTTCCTGGATTTTTCCTCCTATTTCTAATGTTATAATTGCTTATTATTTCAGTTTAACATTTTTTGTTACTTTATTCTTTATTTATTTATTTCTGTAGTGGGTCGAATAGCAGTACACCAGCCAATACAGGCAGCACCTGACACTGTGCGATAAGCCCCAGTCGGGGCCAGCGGTGGAATCCGCTGGCTCCGATTAACGCCGGCCGCACACTGCATGCGTTTTCGTACGAAATTGAGTAGTACGTATAATACGCAAGTACATTCCTGACCCTCGAAGTAGTATTGAACATCGCACACTGCACACGATTTAGTAGTGCGTGTACGCACGTATAGATACGACGTCCGACACGATCCGGATTTGTTCGGAAATTTTTGCGATTTCGTACGACGGATATTAAAAATTTTGTCAATTTGACACATGACCACAAATGTTTGTGGGACCTAAGTGATTCAACTACGTGACCATCAGCGCAGATCATGGCGGAGGATTCTCTATTATTTCTAGATAAGATAGAGATTTCTAAAGAACTAAAAAATACCTTTTTAATAAATAAAATTTGATTTAATGAAGGTGAGGTATAATTATGTACTTCGAACAAAAAAACTTTTAAATATTTCTCGGATGTTACGAGCTTTCGTTGCAGTTCGATTCTCCCCAGCATTTGTGGATCTATTAGATAGATAGTCATGAAATTTGTCGTTATTTAAGTCTGCCATAATAGAGTTTTCCAGATTATTCATTTGGCACAAACGTCATTGGAGAAATGTCAAAGTAATTGATCGTGACAGCGCAAGACGCAATCAATGTGCGCGCTCCGATACGTACGAAATTAGTCGTACGAATACGTACGTAATAATTCGTATCCAAAGTGCGGCCGGCCTTAGGGCTGATGAGACGACTAGGTCCCCAAGCGATGCGCCCAAACACCAACGGCATATGTGATCTGACTTCATACATGTGATCTGAATTACCAGGTCGTAATCAAATTTATAATATATTATAAAATAGTACTCAGGTACTAAACGATAGGTATGGTATACAAAGTAAATTCAGCAGTTAGCTTCATATTAGGCTTCACTTGGATCTCGACTTCTGGAGTGAACCGGTGCGTGTGCTAAGGTCCTGAGCTCACTGAAGAGGATCAGTGAGATCTGTTCGACACGTCGGCAGACAACTGATAGACGTAATTTTGCAAATATACTTCATACGTATGGTAGTCCGGTAAATCACTGATGTGTGATAATGTGAATAGTCGACTGCGTGTTGAGACGTTTTAAACCGGTTGTGTATAATTCGGTGCAATGTTTATTTTGAATTGGGCACTGCAGTGTTACAGGAGAACTTTGCGGAATTAATTACTACGCGGAAACGCTCCACAACATTGCAATTATCTCAGTAATAATTTGTGGCAACGATTTTACATGCAATAATTGCTTTATACTGAAAACTCATTCCAAATGCCTTTCATTTGGAACGAGTTTTCAAAACGTGTTCAGACATAACTCGCATTATTCCACTGACATCTATTAATAAATATAATCGAAATAATACGAAAAATTTCGTAATGATTTTTAATATGTGAAGGTTCTTACAAATATTGATAATAAATAGTAAATTAAATGACTAAATTCGGGGTAAGGGATTACCAAACCTTCATGAAACATATGTGTTCTTCGGTTTTCACGACCATTCAGAGTTTAACTTTACTGGGATATTCCGCCGTGTGTCTACGACCCTTCTGACCTTTCTGAAAGTTTATTTGTAAAGTATAGTCAGTGATACCATCTTTTATCAAATTGCGAGGACACCTTTAGACGGAGAAGACTGAGAGAATATTCCGAAGAACCAAAGTTTCCCCTTTTGAGAGAAAGAGTTTGCAATACACGTCTGGAATCGGACAAGATCGAAATAATTCTCTTTAACCTACACCTGAGCCTGAGTGGAACATTGACATATGAAAATGAAGCAAAAGAAAACAAAAAAAAAGAAAATGGAAAAAAGGAACGAAAATAGAAAAAAGTTGCAATGCAAGCGTGGCGCAATAAACAAGAAAAGGAAACTCCGCAGTAACGCATGTATGCACGAAAACTCAACCGACATAAGAAATGCTTAACACTCAACCGACATAAGAAATGCTTAACAAAGAAGCTGGAATCTAATAAGGTGGTAAAAAATTTATGCTTCCATTTATTAAACAAGACCGCGATATCAGTTTTAGCCAAAGGTCTAAAGTTTGCCATAGCACCGAAAATCATTCCAGTTAATGACTTTATTAATTTGTGGTATGTTAATGTACGAGTACAAGCGGTTCTGCGGAATATTCCAGTGATTATATGAAATTAGACAGGATACGTTCCGATTATGATGACGACTCCGTGAGTCTGTCAACAGAAAGACATCTGGGAACCTTTCAAACACCACGTAACGAGTAGATACTTTACTTTCCAATGTTAGCTTTTCGAACAAGTGGAAGGAGTAACTTTGGATCATCTACTTTTTGAAAATTTTGAAGAAACAGTCCTGAACATAGCATCATTTACTCTGAAGATCTAGCGGAGATATATCGATGACGTGTTTGCAATCTGGCTGCATGGGGATGATAAACTGCGTGATTTTCTACACTTTTCTTTTCGCTACATTACACACTTACCTCAGTTTCGGATGCAGAGTCTATAGAAATCCAACCCAACTACATGCGAATTACCACCATCATCCAGCCAGGATAGAGGTCACTTTGGCTACGAGAGCAAAATGGGTATGTCAAAACGAATAAGTCCAGAAAGAATGAAAATACTCAGCATGGTTACCCAAGGCCACAGATACAACCTATCGTTAGAGCGATGTTTGATCGTCTCGAAAAACATACATTTTGTAGAAAAGCGTTTCATTTTTCTACATTTATGTTATGACAGAATTGTTAGCGCTTTAAAAAACGAGATATCAAGACGGTATTTGAAACTAACGCAAAATTAAGACCTGTTGAGATCAGCGAAGAATCTAAACGGCCTAGAAACAGACGGTATTTATAGACAACTTCCAAGATTGCGATAACATGTATGTGGGACAAATAGCGCACATATTTTGGAAAAAGTTGACGCGCACAGAAACTTTGAAAAAATTAAGAACACACATATATATGTATATATATATATATATATATATAACATACCGGCCACTATTTCGCATTCGAACTGAATATCACAGGAAGGCCCAAGAATCACCGTGCACCTGTCAAGGAAGCTTTCGAGATCTACCTATAAGCATGCGGTGAATATTAATAGAATGATGGTGTCAAATTAAAAACATTGTGGTATCTGGCGCTTCAAATCTAATCTTGTCGCAGATTCCGCCAAGATAGTGATCCGACAATAGAAGACAACACATAACACAATACAACTCGTGACAATACATGTCTGCGATACGGTATTGCCACATGCTGCACATATACACAGAGATATCCTGCTTTCGGCACGGTATGGCTAGCCAGTACTTAGACTAACATCGTTAACGGTGATACTGTTTTTGACACGGTTTTGCAAACCAATGTTAAGCCACAAAATCAACACTCATAATGAATACTGATCATGGACCCTGGAATGGGATCCGAAAAGTTGGACAGAAAGATTGTAGAAATACGTCAGAATATCCCAAAAACTTAAACCAGAAGATTCTGATATAGAATATTAATTTCTATCATCATAATATATCAAATACTTCAGAAGATCGATCTATTTTCTGTATAAAAAGTTTTAAATATTATATAAGAATACCAAAAAAAGATAATTTGGTACTCGTATTGTATCTAAATTATTATACAAAATCAACTGCGATGACATAATTGAAAAATTTGCAATAGAATATTTAAATATGAATTTTTATGTAGGTGTGTAGTAGCATAACACATGAAAATTAAAAAAAATAATTCTTAATATAATTGTTAAAAAATATAAACAAAACGAAAACAAACTGTCAATATCTATTTTTATTAAAGAATAATATTACCTTATTAAATAAGAATCTAAAGATTAATGTATACTGATAAAATTATCATTTATCCATAAAGCCTACATCAAGAACCACGCATTGTCGAATTTAAGATGTGTACATAAATCGTACGAATCAGATGCATAAAGGGTAAGGGAGCAAATTTAGCGCCATCGCCGAAATGTGATTCAAGACTTAATATTTTTTATTACTTGACATACGGAAGTAAGCGGTATGTGCTTCATTTTGTAGCAAAACAATTATCTTTTGATTAAAATAACTCTAATTGTAAGACAAAGTTTGTGAATTTAGCAGCCACCATTGCAAAAATGCTTGATATAATGTGAAGATTAAGGCAATGCTACGAACGCAAAGACAGCGCAGGACTCGGATGTGCACCGGAGGGGAAATTCGCTGCGTCCGACATTATGATCTTTGTGAAACATTAAAGGACTCACGTCTCCTATTATCGCTTGTTCCTCTAGTCCAACAATTCATTACCACGCCTGTAGATTAGTGATTCTGAAGTGATAGTGATATTATCTCTTGTTCCTCGAGTCCAACAATTCATTACCACGCCTGTAGATTAGTGATAGTTAATGTGAAGATTAAGGAAATACTACGAACGCAAAGACAGCGCAGGACTCGGATGTGCACCAGAGAGGAAATTCGCTGCGTCCGACATTATGATCTTTGTGAAACTTTAAAGGACTCACATCTCCTATTATCGCTTGCTCCTCGAGTCCAACAATTCACGCCTGTAGATTAGTGATTGTGAAGTGATAGTGATATTATCGCTTGTTCCTCGAGTCCAACAACTCATTACCATGCCGTAGATTAGTGATCTCATGTAGATTAGTGATTGTGAAGGGATAGTGATATTATCGCTTGTTCCTCGAGTCCAACAATTCATTACCATACCTGTAGATTAGTGATTATGAAGTGATAGTGATATTATCGCTTGTTCCTCGAGTCCAAAAATTCATTACCATGCCTGAAGATTAGTGATAGTGAATGTGAAGATTAAGGAAATACTACGAACACAAAGACAGCGCAGGATTCGGATGTGCACCAGAGGGGAAATTCGCTGCGTCCGACATTATGATTTAGTGAAACATTAAAGGACTCACGTCTCCTATTATCGCTTGTTCCTCGAGGACAACAATTCATTACCACGCCTGTAGAAATGTTAACTCGCAATAACGTTACAAAATAAATAGACGAACAGCGATGCTCGGAGCTCCCACCTCAGCTAACAGCCCCAGCGTTGTTATACATTTAAAAACTTGCAGCACAATACATTCTCGCTCCCGTCCATTTATATTTCTTGTAAGATATCGAGCGAATGTAGATTGGGGTACTTTGAAAATTTAGATTTTCTATAAGGAGGCCATTGCTGACTGCGAACTTCGAAAGCGTATCGAAAGTGTATCAAAGGCTTCGACGGAAGCCTTTGATACCTAACCACACATTTGCCTCAACTTTTTAGTCAAACGGGATGCATAAAAGTTAGTTCAGCTAACTCGGCCAAGCGATGCTTGGACGGAAAACTAGGCGCTACACAGAACAAAGGGCATTTTACATTTTATTTAATAAATCGAGATTGCAAAAATTGCACATGGGTTCAATGGAAAATTTTGCCGTTTTTAATATTGAATAGCAATATTACACTCGAGAAACATATCAAATTATAAATAAGATTACATAGTTATAGATGAGATATAGGTATAGACTAGAAAACTAGACTTCTAGTCTACACTAGGCACAAGGCACCTAGTCTTTTTGCATGTCTTAATTTTGGGTCTTGAAAAATATTTATATTATTAGTAGTAGTATTTATTATTAGAATATTCTTCAAGTTATTGCGTCAAAGGCTAAATATATTAAACATTAAAAAAATATAACATTTAAAGTGTACACTTAATTTCGCTTTAAACACAAAAACAAGAATGTTCTTAGGTTTTCACGGCCACTCAGAATCTTCTGGTTCGTGTCTTCTGGGGTATAATGCCGTGTTTTAACGACCTTTCTGGCCGACGTTATCAATGAAGCACTCGAAATTACAAGCACCCGATAAATATTAATAGAGATGATGATCTCAAATTAAAAATATCACGGCATCCGGCGCTTCAAAGTCAATCTCGTCGCAGTTTCTGCAGAGAATCAGAGACAATAGATGAAACATACACACAACACAAGACAACACATGACTCCGATATGATATTGCCACGTAACTCATAAACACAGAAACACCAAGCCTTCGAGACAGTATTGTTAGCCAATACTTTGACAATGTTCTCACCCTGTTTTCGACATGGTTTTGCAAGCCAATACTTAACCACAACACCAACACTCACAATACCACATCAGTTCTGATGATGAACCCTGCAATGGGATCCATTGCAGGGTTCATCATCAGAATGTCCATCAGAAAAACCATCAGAAGATGGCCAGAAAGGTCATAATAATACGGCAAAATACCCCAAAAGACACAAACCAGAACATATTTATGTCGTTTAGCTAATCAAGCTAAGACTGTACTACTATTAGAATATTCAGAACACCGCTCCGGCACGATACCAGTTTGGGGTTATATAAGATAATGGCGTAGCCTTACAGTAATTTCTTAATTCTTCCCCTAGATTGTTTTACTTAACAAATCGCCACGTAAACTTTTCTATTGTACAGATGCACGCACATCCCTGTCATCTTTACGTATTAGTAAAACCTTTCATATCAATACTACGATGTTTGATGTGAAAAATATTTTCCTAGGATGGTGCAAATATAAAAAATATACTTTGACGGTAGTCAATATGCACCGGAAACTAGAGGAGTTTAAAGAAACTTTAACTAGGCACCGAGGAAGGTATCAAGGACAGATGATACTCCAATACCACATACACAAATCCACAGGATCGAGATGAAGGAGAAGTTCACACGATTGATGATGGACGCGTAGTCAAGAGAGATCTGCAAGAATTAGATGAATAAACAGACTGGACTGCAAAAGCGATGCCTGGGGATGGATGTATGCCACATTATTTTATGACCGATTGTGCCATGAGGCCCCAAAAAATATTTGGTACAAAAATCAAGCAAAAATAAAAAAGCTTCGATTAAGCACTATATGTATAAATATTGATTTTATATAAGCCTCTAAAAAGTATGGTAGTCACGGCGAGGCATACGATCAACAATCGAGCTGAGACTTGCTCTAGATTTATTATGTTTAAGAACATTAATTAATTAAGAACATTGTATAAACCACTTGGAATACATTCCCGTCCACAGTTTGGATACCACATGTTTTTTTTTATCAGAATGGACGCATACTTATGGCACGTAAGCGTCCGTCCTAACGAAGATACAGTGTTATCGAAACCGGCAGACGTAAAGTCACTCCTAATGGTTTATACGAAGTTCTTAATTAATTAATTAAATTATTATTATTTGAAATTTTCGTGAAATTTACTTAGTATTCTGTGTAAAAACTTGGTATTATGTGTTAAATTAAAAACAATAATAAGTTCAAAAAAAAACTCGAAAATGTTTATTTGTTACGCCTCTGACTACACGTAACCCTTTCAGATATTAAAATGTTACACTTCACAAATTTTTGAGCTTCAAACTTCGTTCATCATGTCGGAGAGTTTCCCTCGACTCTGTCTTATAACTTTCCATTGCATCCATACGTCTTCTATGTACGACCTTTCCGAAGTATTTCCTTTTATGCATTTACATTGTGGAAGCTAGACACTGTATAATAATACATTGATTATAAAATCCGTTGTCATGATATACTTATGAACATGATTTTATTTGCTCAAGGAGTCCATGTGAATTTTTTATCGTAGTGTACTTTTTATGAATAGGTAAATTCAAATCTCGACTATCCATCATAGATACGAGTATTTTGTCAACTTGCACATCGGCTCCTTGAATTTCATGTATGTATACCGTGAAAAACGTTTATTTTTGTATTGAGTAATTTTGAGTCAGATTTGATATTGAAGTTTTTTGAGTTATTTTGAGGTTGGAATTGTTGATTTGTAACCTCTTTTGTATCATAAATTTTCTATGCTTCTTTACCTTTCTGTGAGACGTGTTATGTTTATATGTATTTCCATCTCCACTCCAAATTCCACTCTAATGCATACTACAAATAAACTAAAATTTGTTTTAATCCTATTCATTTTCGTTTTTTTTTTCCTGTAGTTTCATTTCTTGCCTGGCTGTACATAAAAAAACTTACATATTATAAACTCTGAGATTATAAAACAATTGTTCTATTTTGATTGAGCTACTAAAGGTCAGTGTTGGAGTACCTAGAAAATCTGTCCGCATATATATATTTTCTACCAGTGGATTTCCTTGAACTTGTAGAAAGTAAAAAAAACTAAATAAAGCTCTAATAAATAATTTTTTCCGAACTGGGTTAAATTCACGTTACACAGTTCTGGGGATATAAAAAAACTAGCTGAATGGCCCGGCTTCGCTCGGGATCATAACTCGGTAAGCATAGAATTGTGTTGACGTCACTTTTTTGCTGGTTTCGGCACCTGTGATTGGATTGCCTTGCTGGACCGTCTTCGCTTTGCGAAAATATCAGCAGATATTTTAGCAAAGCAATCATAACACTCTAGAGGTCTAGAGATAACCTTCCAAAACTTTATAGAGAATAGAATATAGAATTACATAGCTTGTAGAACATTCTGGAATCTTCTAGAACTTTACGTTTTTAGAACCTTCTAGAACATTATAATTATTTATGGAACCTCTAGATCCACCGACGCACTCCCCCACTCAGTTTAAAACCTTACAGATCTTTCTGATAGCTTGTGGAACTTTCTCCTTCCAGAACTTTCTAGAGAATTCTCTAACCCCCTAGAACTTTCTGGAACCTTTTAAACTCGTCGACACATCCCGCAATTCAGTTTGTAACCTTATAGAACTTTCTGATCCTTTCTCCATCCAGAAATTTCTAGAGCATTCTGGAACCTTCTCTTATTCTTCTAGAACCTTCTAGGCTCATTCAGTTTTGAACCTTATAGAACCTTCTTAAACTTTCTCCTTCCAGAACTTTAATTAACGTTCTGAAACCTTCTAGACCCGCAGACACACTCCACCACACTGTTTGGTACGTTAGGAAACTTTCTTTAGAAGAATAAAGAATCTTTTAGAATGTTCTGGAATGTTCTTTTATCTTTATATAACTTATCTTTATATAATTCTTCGAGATATTTATATACATTTGTTTGACTTGAAAGCGATTTCTCCTTTCCTAATTTAAAAATATTCGTGATTTTGTAGTCACCGTATCTTTAAGCGAAAGATATTAAACAAAGAAACGACCGCTCCACTCGCCGGTCAGAGTGTTACTGGAGCGGCCAATGAAGTTAGTTTAAAAAACGAATACAATATCACAATTTACTTGTTACAGAGGGTATTACTAATGCAAAAGGCTTACCTAAAGTGAATGGAATCTACTGCACGATAAATTTTACTAATATGTTGTGGACATATATTAATTTAAAACTTTATAATTTAAATCCTACGCTTATTGAAATATTCTTTAATACTTTTTTGTATTGATGAACCACGTATAGATATATTCTAGCATATGGTTGATATTTTCCGAGTTGCGATTATTATTCAATTCCTCTATAAATATACTTACGTCCACTTTCTATAGGAATTATTTTCGTTAATCAAGTTTCAGTATACGAGGTTTGTCAATTCAATTATTGCATCGGCCGCGTAGTCTCCTATATCTCGGTACGATGTAATGAACATCGCTCCCCAAAATCTCTGGCCATTTCCAAAATTAAGAGTCACTTTGAAGGAATGGAAGTTATCTAATATACCTGACTGATACCTAACAAATATGTAACAGGAACGTCATCGTCGGTATGTACTCGTATAGATGCACAAGGGGATTACTTCGAAGGCGACGTCAGTCATTAACGTCAGTTCCACAGGAATATTTGAGAATGTCCTCCATGCACTGGTATTTAATATATTGCTGATCATTACTCCCTTTATATTAACTCGTGGCGTCCGCTTACTTGCTTGCCGGCTTGCCGTCAAAAAAAACTTTGGATCGATTTTTGACCCTTTTCCCGTGATCCAATCGAGCTGAAACTTGGCAAGTAGACTCGTGGCAACGATCAAGAAGATCTATTAAATTTTAGTTAAAAAAAATTCATAATTATAGTATAATTTCGGATTTTTAGAAATTTTATTGGTTTTTACTCCCTTTAAATTAACTCGTGGCGTCTGCTTGCTTGTCGTCAACAAAAACTTTGGATCGATTTTTGACCCTTTTCCCGTGATCCAATCGAGCTGAAACTTGGCAAGTAGACTCGTGGCAACGATTGATCGTTGATTTTGATTGATCTTGAGAAGATCTATCAAATTTTCGTTAAAAAAATTTAATAATTACAGTATAATTTCGGATTTTTAGAAATTTTATTGGTTTTTTCAAATTGGAATCATTAGAAAAGTTTGATTAGCAACGGCGGCCCGATAACGTCGCGGAATATTTTCTAAATTTGAATTACTCCGTCGGTATACATAATAGGTACTTCACTACGAATGTCGAAAATCTAAATTGACTGACAAATGTTTTTAGAATTTAATCTTCAAAGCATGAAGCAAATCTTATCAAAGCTCAAAACACTTGATATTTCAGGAATATATTAAATTACTGTAAGTTTAGTGTTATGTTGTACGTTTTAATTAGTATTAAATTGTTGTTATATTTTACAAAGAAAGGGAGTATAATAAAAACTTGGTTTTTATGGGTCACTTTTTTATAAAGTTTGTTCCAATAAGAGTTAGCCGTTTATAAGTTGCCGCCATTTCCCTGCCGGTGAAATTGTAGCTAGACAGCTCTCATCATACGAAGCACTACACAACCGCGATTTATTATTGTATAAGTAACTATTCAATTATTGAAGTGAGAAAAATCTAGCGTCCGAAATTGAAAGATGCAGGTTCTATGTGTGTGATTTACAAAACCAAAAAAAAAACGCATGCCAATGATTTAAACGTGGCTAATCATGGTTTCAATCAGCCATAAAACATTAACCACTTGAGTTCTTGGGTGAATTATATCTGTGGGTGAAAAGAGCCTAAGCTAATTCTCTTGTCCAAGATATTGTTTCTCAATACGATTTTTCCTTCGTAGCTGCTTTAAAGGAAAACTCAATCCAAATAATCCGGCGATGATACAGAAAGACAGTATTATAAAAAAATTACCAAAAAAGAACCACAATTATTATTCAATTAAATAGTTCAATTTTTAAAAAGTCGAGGCATCCATTAAGAAGATTGAAAATGTATTGATGTAGTCTAAATAAATAATATTAGCAAAAATAATGGATTTTAAAACATATTTATTGTGTTACGAATGTTTTATTGAAATACTACATAGTTTATACTCGTTTATATCACGTAAAAAATTGTACGTATGATTAAATAACTTGTATTTATTCATTTGAGAACTATTACGATTTAATCGAAATTAAGTAAACATTGTTATATTCTATTCGTTAAATATTGCATTTCGATATTTATTTTTCGATCAATATAATGGCCTGTTTACGCACTACAAAGCGTGTTTGAATTTCATTTCAACCCGTAATGTAAATACGAATATCCACACCGGTGGAGAAAAACATAAAAGTCATGGCAGCATGGAATTGTAATTTAGCACTAAACTCAAATACTCGATAGAGCAACGAATATATTAACAATTAATTAAATTTTATGCTGTAACTGTAATTTTCAAGCAATTTTCTAGTTCAGACAATTTGGATGTTTTGTAAAATAATTTAGTTACCTGTTAATAATTGTAATTAATGATGTTCCACACATTAATTTATTTAAGCATAGATATTGAGTACAGAGTTATATACTTTAATGGAAGTTATATACTTTAATGGATTTATTTCATGGACTATATAAATGATGCCGCTGTAAGCAGAATTTTGTTTTATAATTACGTCATTTATTTGCACATTTCATACTTTGGAATTTAAAAAAAATAAATAATTAAGGTGTTTTTATTTAAAAGACTAACTTTTATTTACTGAATAAAGCTTCAAAATACGGGAATAAATAGAATATAGTGTTAAAAATCATCCCTTTATATAAATAAAAAGCGTTTGTAATCAACAAAAAAACGTAAAAATTTATTGCTTTAAACATTATAACTTTATTAATAGATAATGAAATATAGTTTATACGTATAAAAAAACATAATATTATGCGTACATATAAATATTCATTAAAACTTTGCGCCGCCAAGGATACTAAAAACGATTTTTTGGCCGTGGCCTGTCGATTAATGCTTAAATTTTCTTAATTATTGTAAATAATGTTCAGTTGATTCCTTTTATGTAATGAATAAACTTCTATCTAAGTTATTGCCCAAAAAAATTACACTCTATGATAAACATTCTGATATAAATGAATAATTAAAACCCACATTTTAACAACCATAACACCTTAATAATATACCTATTTTGACGTTTTTTATATTGCGAGTCCATTGCGAACAACAAGAAAAAACTTGATATCATGTGTCTCTAAATCCCACGACAAAAAGTGTAATAAAATATTTTGGAAAGTGCATTACAATGCTTACAAAGCTAAAGATTTGCCAATGTTTGGCAGAGCTAAACACTGCGACTGAAAGGTAAAGTCCAGGAACCTCAGTTGTTTTATTAGTATTATTTTAAATACTAATACTAAAACTAAACGAGTGTGTGATAAGTATTAGTGATGGGTCCACTCTATACTCACTACTACAATGTAGTACTACATTAAATTGAAGTGCACACTTCACACATTTTGAAGTGTAGTGCACACTACAAACTACAAACACTAAAGTTCTTGAAAGTATATACTTCAAATAGTACACTTCATTTCAAAGCGAACACTACAAAGTACACACACTTCAAAGTTATCGAAAGTATGAGAAACATACTTTCAATAGTGCATTTTTTACGTGAAATTTATGGGAAGTTGATGTAGATAAATGAAGAAATCTCTGGAAACTGTAACAACCCCCCCCCCCCATGGTTTGAAAATTTTTTGGAATAGAATGAAGAAATGTGGTAGGCGACCATTTTTTTTTTAGGTTGCCAAATGTTATTTCGGAGAAAATATCGTCATTTATCTTAAATATTTTTCTCGTTGACCTTTTTTGTAGTACAATTACTTCATTTCATTACTTCACTTCATTAATATTACAATTACTTCATTACTTCACTTCATTTCGTAGTACTACAATTACTTCACTTCATGTAGTTTTTACTACAATTGTAGTGTACACTTTGTATTCTTCAAACTGGTGAACGTGTGTGTGTTGTAGTCTTCATTTTGAAATGTGGTTTTTCCCTTCGCTAATAAGTATACCATGAAAATAAGACAAAGTTGGTGGTATCCAGGAATGGAGCTAGAACCACCGACTACACGATCACTAAGTGAGAGTCTTAACCACTAGGCCAACAAGTTACTCGATGTTAGATGTCATGTGTATGTTGTCAATGGCGTATGTTGTGTTACAAGGATGGTGCCTCGCAGAATACTTCTCTCGCTACAAGGCGAATTGGCCCTGGCAAATTGCGAAAATCGCATTTCCTGGCAAAAATGGTGGTGCCACCATTTTAGGCAAAATAAATGCCAAAAATTAATAAAACTGTGACTCTAGAAGATTTATTTTTCGTGCAGCGTGTAAAGTTACAATATATTGTTTAGAATCAAATATGTGTTGTAAAACTAAATATAATAAATATTTAACAATATTTTTAAACGTATGTTCTAAGAAATACATATAAAAATATCGTTAAATATACACTGGTCTACAAAAGGAATAAAAAAATTGATAATCTTAATTTACAGGCGTATTCTAGTGTATATGTTAAATAGTTCGGAGAATATCATATATACATTAATAAGAATATTGCTTAATATACCACTTTAAAAATATAGAGACATCTTTACCATCTGCCAAATCTGTGTATTCTACGTCATGGAAAAGACATGATCCTTTCGAATATATGAAAGAAAGTGATTTAAAACTTGATTATTTCACAAGTGAAAGAAACATTCTACAACTCACAACATATTCTACCTACTAAGCTTATTTGTCTACAGTCAGCATTATATTTAATCCTAATTTGTTCATTCCTCACTCAATCTTGAGTGAGGCAATGCACGTAAGCGCTTAAGTAACCGCATTTCCATCGCTTCCGCTCAATTTCATAAAGTTGGCACCGGATGTGCCTGTGTGACAAATTCCTAGTAGCAAAATAGCAATATCGACTTGCAATATAAAAAAAATACCTTATTTTAAAAATGATTTATCAATCCGTTTACATTGAACAATAATTTTAGGAAAGAGGCCTTGTATATAATGTTAATTAGGTGGGCGTTTATCCCCAGGACTGTATCCACTGGTTTCTTAGTTGGAGACGCAACCCGAAAGGATGAAAGGAAGAATCGAAAGGAATCTGGCCTTACCTCGCTTTTCTTGATGAGTAGAATGCTTTTTAAGCACTTCCTCGGCTTCCGCTGGTGGGAAGAAGGCTGTATCACCTTCGTCCGGAAACGGGACTCGCGCTCTTATACCGCTCGAAATCTGTATATTTGGAGTACGGCAACGTATGAGAAGCGGCGCGGCGGTTAACCCGTTGTTCATAGCAGATTGCCGGCCCTGTCCTCGTATGCGCGATCCCCGACTCTCGGCAGGCCAGAGGGGGACGGAGCGATGTGGACAAGAGCAGGAGCGGACAAGAGATGGATATATCAAGTTAGGGGATGTTAGGAGATTGCGTCTCAACAGGCGTTATTTCGACATGAGGCCTTAGGGGCGCCAAAAGGCCGACTAAAAGTTTCCTTTTATTAATTATATTTCTTCATTAAAGTCTTCAGTTGTTCCGTGTGAGAGGCAGTTTATGCCTTAAATAAACTGCAATGGTCTAAGAAATATTAAAACAACTAGCTGTAACCCGTCGAAAACACGGTACCTTTACATGTCGGTTCCTAAAGACAGCTCAGAGCCAGACAGCTCGCCTAGTATGTGAGGGGTGCTGGGTTGGATGTGGCCATACCGAAAAATATTTTTTCGCTTCATTTAAAATGTAATACAAAGAATAAATTGGTATTAACTTATTTATAGCCGTACACCCGTGAAATAATAATAACGATTTTTATCAAAATAATGTATTTCAATATTTTTGGACATTTTCCTAGCCGGCAGGTGAGGATATTAATTTAATGAATAATTTACGCGATACTGTCCTTTGATTGCAATATCACTCTAGCGACAACATAATAAAATAATTAATTATAAATAAAATTGACCCCTAAATACAATAGAAAAATATATTCCGGCACCGGGGATTCGAACCCGAGCCGATTGAGTTAGAGTCGGGTACTGTATCCACTATAACACATCGAAGATGGTACTGATCTCGGAAAAATCTCTGTAAAGGCAGTGTACATAAAGAAAATATATTTTAGTATGAATGGTGTATTTTTGATGAATAATGTAGGCTCGACAGTAGTAGTCGGACGGACGAATGGACAGACAGTCAGACAGACAGACGGACAGACAACTAAATTATCACAATTGGGATTCTGCTAATTGTATGTTTAATTACTAAATGATTATTATTCCCGGATCCAAACATTTCAGCCTTCAGAATTTTGTCTTTATCTATTTGAAATTGTTTATTTTTTACTATTACATATTAACTTATTGCTTCAAAATCGCAGTATGCAGTGCGTGGTTTTGCCATTGCCAGTTTCAAAAATGAACCAAACACTTTCTGGGTCGATACGCGCCTTTACAGGCTGCAGAGTTTTGCTCAAAACTGTAAAACTCAATGTCTGTCTGTTTATTCTCTATACAAATCTACACCGTTTGTGCAATCTGACCCAAATTTTGCATACTTATTTTTTAGGGCCCGGCTGGTGACATAGGTGACATTTACTCCATCTCAATTTACCCCTCCCCTTCCTCCGGATATATTTTCAATGGATATCTGTACCGTTCGACTGATCTGAACAAATTTTGCATACTTATTCTTTAAGAAATGACAGGTAAAAAATGACACTTCTCCCTCCCTCTTTATCCTAACCCCTACTCCTGATATATTTTCTGTACAAATCTGTACCGTTCGACCGATATGACCCAAATTTTGCGTAAATATTGTTTAGGACTCGACGGGTAATGAGGGCAGCATTTCTCCCTCTCCCTGATATATTTTCCATACAAAACTGCACCGTTCGACCGATCGGACCCAAATTTTGCAAACATATTCCTGAGAAGCCGGCGGAAAATATAGGTTTTCTACCTTAGACATTCCGTCGATCCCAGCCTCGATTAAATGGAAACATTGTTTTTATTAGAGGCTTTGCAAAACCATGGAAACTTTGTGTTCCCCCACAAATTTACTTTCAACATAAACCTTAACCCGCGGAACGCCGAGCGCAAATAGCTAGTATCATTATATAAACAATATTTAATATTTGAATTACTTTAAGAGGAAAAAAATCAGTATTTAAATTTTCTTAAATCAATTTTTATTTTTTCTACAGGCAAGCATATTTTTGATTGCATGATTTAATGCAAGTATTTTTTAATTACCACAAAGATATTCGGTTTTTTGTGTTAACGATACTTCTGACATAAATTATTTCATAAGTGATCCTTGTGAAATAATGTATATCCGTTAGAAGCAGTCGATCTTCGGATTTGACCAGTCCCTCCTAGCGGCTCTGGAAGAGGACAAAAGTGACACCACTAGAACAGTTGACAATAGACTCTGGACACTCTTCGTCCGTGAAATCGATCGTTTTCCAAGCAAACGGGAGCCGACATTAACATTGCTCTTGATTAAGTCCTTACCTCAGAACAGGTATTTTTATGTACCTTTTATGTACAGGTATTTTTATGTACCTAGCGAGGTAGGTAACGGTAAAGGCCTGCATACAAACAATTGCATATTGCATTTGGTTCTATCTTATTATTAAACTCTGCAAATATTCTTACCATCAATTATGTTTTGATGCAAGCTGTTATTTAAGTTATTAAGCTAATAAAAGCCGATTTATGGGCACTGAAACTGAAAAAAAAAGTGTCGAGTTTGTTTTCGTTTTTAGTAATGTTATAATACAAATTTTACAAAACAGCGGATGGTTTGCAACATCACACAAAATAAGATTCATAAGAATTAGAAAGTACGCCCTCAACCTCTAAATCACATATTACGTTACAATTGCAGCAATTATAATTTCACATAGATTTTTTATATAGATTGAAAATGTTCGTGAAATATACTCGTAACCCAATCGGTAAGACTTTTAAAAAAAGAATGATTATTTATATTTATATTTGAGAATTTTAATTAAATAATAATCATCCTAATCTAACAACCGCTATGCGCTACACAAAATAAAATTGATAGCATGTAAGTAAACAAAATAAAAGTCAAACCTTATTAAATTATAAAATTATTAAAATTTACTCAGACTATTAGTATCCTGCGGTAACGAAACGTCAGTCTTATCCTTAGCCTTAAAGAAAGAATTCTAAATGTCAGAAAGGAAGAGGAATATGTATTTATTGTACAAGGTCGTCGATATCTGAGGTTTCTAACAAGTTTCTGCTCTTACAACTTCTCTAACTTCACTAACAGTTTCTACAAGGCTTCAACACTCGCATCACGTATCTTTTTTATTATTCTCCCCACATTCATTAAACATGACCAAGCCAGCCAGGTGACAATTTTTCAGATCTATTTATTATGATAAGATTTCATCGATTTTTTTTACTTCTTCAAAAACGGCAGAGCCCATGGCCCCTTCGTATTCATATTATCCATATATTTATAAAACCCTGACTTGGATTTATATACGTTTACTAAATTAGATGTAGATTCATATCTGAAGAAGATGATTATTATGATTGGGTCACTTACCAGGTATTCCAAAATCATGTTCCAGCCGATGACAAAGGCGATGAACTCTCCGACGGTGACGTAAGAGTACATGTAAGCCGAGCCCGTCGTGTGCGGGACTCGAACCCCGAACTCGGCGTAGCAAGCACCTGAAATGTGGGTACGATTACATATTGATACTGGGTGAAATGTGGGTACGATTACATATTGATACTGGGTGAAATGTGAGTAGGATTAAATATTGATACATATTGATATTGGTGAAATGTGGGTACGATTACATATTGATACTGGGTGAAATGTGGGTACGATTACATATTGATACTGGGTGAAATGTGGGTACGATTACATATTGATACTGGGTGAAATGTGAGTAGGATTAAATATTGATACTGGGTGAAATGTGGGTACGATTAAATATTGATACTGTGTGAAATGTGGGTACGATTACATATTGATACTGGATGAAATGTGGGTACGATTACATATTGATACTGGGTGAAATGTGGGTACGATTACATATTGATACTGGATGAAATGTGGGTACGATTACATATTGATACTGGGTGAAATGTGGGTACGATTACATATTGATACTGGGTGAAATGTGGGTACGATTACATATTAGACTACCGTAGACTCAGAAATAATGAGCTGTTGTTACTTAGCCATCATAGAACCAATTATGGATTTCATGCTCCCATGTCACGGTTATGTCGTCTTATAAATTCAAGACAGGATCTGGACTTCTTTGGTGTAAGTTTGTCCAGATTTAAACAATCTCTGATTAGATAGTCCAGACCTTGTCTCCATCTTGTTAGTAATTTTCATTTGTCCTTGCTTTTGTATTTAAATTGCTATAATTTTTATTCTGGTCTTTTATATATTGTTCATGTTATGTATTATATTTTATTTGACTATGTCCGTTAATTTCAATAAATAAAATAAATAAATATTGATACTGGGGGGATTTGTGCTGGGTGGTCACCGATGCGATGTATGGAAAGTTTTTGTCTGCGAGGGAGTCCGCCTCTACCATCCGACTCCTTTAATATTCTGAGAAATATCGCCATGTATGCAAGTGTTGTGTAAGAATGGCAAGCAAGTAAGTGAGGCACAGAAGAAAAAATATAATTTGAACTGGGTTGAATAATTTGAATTGGCCGAACGTTACAGATTTCCATTGAAAATATATCAGGGGGATGAGGAGTGGTAAAGTTTAAACGGTTACCCGCTGGATCCTAAAGAATAAGTATACAGAAAATGAAACAAAATTTAAACATGTGTACAAAATTAATTTTGTACACAAGTTTAAATCTTGTTTTATTTTCTAGCTTTGTTGAAAACACAACATAGAGTCAAATTAAGGCAAAAAAATTATTAAAATAAAACACAAATCACTTTGTTTTCACCACTTAGATTAAACAATCTACATGTTTCGAGAACGATGTTCTCTGCTTCAGGATTATTGGTGTACTAAAAATTGAAAAAGTAAACCGTGCAAATGTGTCACGGTGAAGGGATTGGTGAGGGGAGGGGGGGGGGTCATAGGTGTTAGTTATTATGGGTCATCTGGAGAGGATGGAATGTTATTTATATTATGCAGGTTTGAATTATACTGTCTTCAAAAGGTTGGGTGCAACAAAAGCCAGCAGACTGTATATTACATACATCAATTAATATAATTTATATACTAATTCTCAAGATTTAGTTTAGGAGTTTTTGAAGGATCTACAAGTTCCCCGATCACACCGGATCGAAATGGTTCATCTGTTTGACCTTTAGTCACAAATAATTGGTGTTATTGATATTATTTATTTATCAATAACACGGTCCATAGTGAAATTAGCGCACTTTGCAAGATGATCGCCTTAAGCCGCCGAGATCGCCGCAAATTTCACAATTTTTTCTCGTATATTCTCTTGTGCTTTTTATCACATTTTTGTACAGAAATATAGCATATTATAATTTATTTATCAGGTTCCATACATTATACATATTTTATTAATATAAAACAAACTAAATTATTTAATCACTTAATAAATAACCAAACCTACGATGTTTTAAAAATGAAGAAAATGCTTTCTCTTTGTGAGCCTTTTATGATTGAATGGCCTCGTGAGATGCCTTTTTTCAATAATATTACAATATAAATAATTATCCTTATCCTATTAAAATTATTTCGAAATCTGTCAGTTTGTTTTTTTACAATAAGTGTTTTAAAAAATACTGTTTTCAAAAAAAATAAATTTTGGGTGGATTTTTTCAGTAATCAACATGGATTTGTACCAGAAAAATACACTACTTACAACCTGCTAGAGTTTTGAGTAAGACTTACTACTTAGTGGATGTGATATAATATATTGATTTCATCAAGGGTTAAATCATTTTTTTTTTGTTTGACATGGTTTGACAGGATTCTTTGCCAAAACTCCTTGGGAAACAATGCAAATTTGCTAAGATAGATAGGATCATATATTTCTTACAGAATTCAAGTAGACAGATACTATTCATCTCTAGTTTCGATTACTTCAAGAGTTCTTCGGTGTTCTCCCCTTGGTCCCTTGTTTTTTCTTATGTTCATAAATGATATACATATTTAAAAAAATAAAAAATATAAAAAAGATGAGGATTTAAAAGTAATTATACCATTCTTAGCCTGAGAGATAATCTCTTACAAAAATATCTTTATTCTGGTTTAAATTAAATGAAATGTCATTCAATGCTAAGAAATGTATATTATAATCAAAGCATATATTAGGTATGTGAGGATTTACAACAAAAAATACTCAGGACTTAAAAATCTTCAAAGTCTAAATATTCTCTCATATGGAAATAAAAACGAATGTTTTTTAAAGTTCTTTCTTTTTCATTTCATGAGACGTGCTTCGCATTATTAGACATTATCAATGAGGACATTATAAAACACGTCTCAGAAAATGAAAAAGGTAGAACTTAAACAAGTGTTATCTCCATATGTGTAACTATGGAGTTCTATAAATATACCTGAGAAAAAATAAATCTTAAATATTCTCTATATCACTGAATAAAAATCTTTAAATATTCATCTTATTATACATTAAATGTTTGAAGAATCAAAAGAGAACACAACATTTTTCTACATATTTTGTCCTAAAGAGCCGATCAACACAGACATCTTCACAGTTACGAGATTGGTCTTACCATCTGGTTTGTGTCTTCTGGGGTATTATTCCGTGTCTTAAGGACCTTTCTGGTCGACGTTTTGGATCCCATTGCAGGGTCCATCATCAGGGCTCATGTGTGGTTGTGAGTGTTTGTGTTGCTATTGCTAGCCAATACTTAACATAACACTGACAACGTTCTCACCCTGCTTTTGACACAGTATTATAAGCCAATACTGAACCACAATACCAACACTCACAACAACACATCAGCCCTGATGATGGACCCAGCAATGGGATTCGAAACATCGGCCAGAAAGGTCCTAAAGACATGGTATAATACCCCAGAAGACATAAACCAGAAGGTAAGACCATTCTCGTAACTGTGAAGATGTCTGTGTTGATCGGTTCTCTAGGAAAAAATATGTAGAAAAATGTTGTCTTTACTCCCTTTCTTTTAACTCGTAACTTGTCTGCCGAAAAAACTTTGGATCGATTTTCAACCCCTTTCCCGTGATTCAATCGAGCTAAGTCTTTGCAGGCAGACTCTTGGCAACGATAAAAATTATCTAACAATTTCGTTTAAAATTTTTTAATTATAGTATGATGTTGGATTTTTCGAAATTTTATCGTTTTTTTCAAATTGGAAACCATACAAATGGGAAAGGAGCCCAACGCGTGGAGAAGGCGCGAAACCCGTTTCAAATAGTCTGACTCGATCCATGGGTCCGATCAGACGGTTTCGCCGACGCCGTGCCCCCCTATACTAATTATTACGTTTTCAATATTCTATAAGTTTTAAGGATAATAATACACATGGAATGGATTTTCCACATGAACTTAAAGTAAGAGGAATATCAGAATATCAAATTGGAAACAATACAAATGAGAAAGGGAGCATAATAAAAACTTTTATGGTTTTTATGGGTTAGTTTTTTTACGTACCTAGGCTCACTGATAACACACAAAATAATACTACACAGGAGATCCAGAAGCGCACAGTGAGCTCAAATCGCTGTTTTTTCCACCTACAAAAACAGATAAAATCCAGACTGCTGTCCAGAATCTCCAAGATATTAGTGTACAAAACGCTTACTAGGCCAGTGCTCACGTACGCACTGGACGTTTTTGAAAGGAAAATTTGAAGCATATCTTCGGACCAGTTCTAGAAAATAGACTTTGGCGCAGACTAAAGAATGAGCTCTATACTCTGTTTAAGGAGCTAAACGTCACAAAATTTATAAAACTGGGAAGACTTCGGTGGCTGGGTCATGTGGAGAGAATGACCGAGCATCAAGCACCAAAGTCTCTGCTGAACTCAAGGCCGATAGGAAGAAGGAGCTTAGGAAGTCCAAAATTAAGATGGAGCGACAACGTCCTCGAAGACATTTTTGCCTTGGAGCTTCTGAACTGGAGAGAGCTGACACTAAACCGAGATGAGTGGAGGAAGACTCTTGAGGAGACCAATACCCACCAGGGGCCGTAGAACCAAGAGTGATAATGATGATTCTGTTAGTATCTCATTAAGAATAAAATTAAAATAAAACATAATGTAAACCGTATATACATACAGCTCACGTACTTCATCATTACAATTTAACTCACGTTTATCACAAAATATAATACGTACTATCTATGAATATTATGATGTTAAAGAGATATAAATAAATAGACAAGAATGTTAAAAAAAAATTTATTTCGCGAACAAACTGTTTGTGTCCAATTTCTTTTAATTTATTTATAAATATGATAACATGTAAGTTTTCCAAAATTATGTAATACCATTTGTTGTAAAATAATTTTATAAAATTCGAATTTTTTGTTACTATCCATGCATATGATTTTTTATATATATTACTTTACTTTCACTATTGCTTTTGTATTGTACAATATATACTGTTCTTATTATCCACATTTTATATTTATATACTCAATTAACTAATTAATTAATCTTATAGTTATATAGTATTTTATATATTTAGATATAGTATTATTTAATGTATATCTTTATTATTTTTTGTTCTCACTATATTGTTCAGCTGCTCATCTCGTCACAGGTTCTTCCTAGTGAGATGAGCGGCTCTATCTCCTATGTCATGTAACAAGATGAAGATAAATAAATAAATAAAAATAAAATATTTGGTTATTATTTCACTTCTGTGCACTCGAAGTAAATAAAAGGTGAAGCACTCCTGGGGCACTAATGGCTTCGTTACACTTCCGATTCCGTCGACTTCACTGCCACTTTAGCCCGTCCTTAATACTCACTGACACTCAGCTAGTATAGTTGTAATGCTTGTCCGGTATATTCTATTTCACCCATTACTCCAACACGTGCACTCCGTTTAAATTCATCTCGTGATAAACTTACCGCGTAAATAAATAATATAGTTCTTTCTTTCGGATTGACTTGAGGACTGGAGTAACTCAAGGTGTTGATTTTTTAATTTTTTGATGTATTTATAAAGGTTGCTATAAACTGATTGAGTCATTTTTCTTAATTAATTTAATTTTTCTTAATTTTACCCATTACTCCAACACGTGCACTCCGTTTGAATTCATCTCGTGATAAACTTACCGCGTAATAAAATAATATATTTCTTTCTTTCGGATTGACTTGAGGACTGGAGTAACTCAATGTGTTGATCTCTTAATTTTTTGATTTAATTATAAAGGCTGCTATAAACTGAGTGCGTCATTTTTCACTGCGCATAAAATTCACATGGCAATGGATCATCGTTTCACAACGAACTGTACTATTTGTGCTGTACTCTATAATCTCGTTAGTGCACTCTCAAGACTAATAATATCCGAGAGCATTCTCATGGATGAACTTGGAATTTATGCACTCTACACTTGCTCGATGATTATATATCAATAATTATAACATAACTCTTCATTTCTCAACCGTAAGAGATATATTCTGTATTATGTTATTCCACTAATTTTAATAAAATATTTTTAACTATACTTCAATGTCACTTCATTACTTTTTATATGGTTCATTAACGACATGATGACATTTGCATGTTAAAAAAATGAACGACAAAATTACAATAAAGCGTGTTTTAATTTGGACGGGAGTATTTGCGACTTCGCAGGCTGCGGTGGCTTCGCCCACCATACTGCACATATCAACCTTAAAAGCTTAGGGGTTGGTAAAGTTTACCGTAATCTATACTGAGGATCACTGAGG
>JADDOH010013135.1:0-28412 GCA_016648135.1 Agrypnia vestita
ATTTAAATGGCCAACATCCACATATCAAATTCACCATGGAGGTTGAAAAAGTGTGTGTGAAAAAAGTGGATATTTTTATAAAACTACAAACTTAAAACTACTGTTTTTTTTATATATTTGTTTTTCGTACCATTTGAGATACTGTTTTTCAAAAACATTGGATGTTAGTAAAATAAATCAACCTATTTTTACTTTTCAGTTATACTGACTTGGAAATAACCTTACATTTTTATTAAATATAAAAAAACGTGGTCTTTAATTTATTTGGATGTATTTTCATTTTGAATAGGCATACTGAATTGTAATATTTTCGAACAGAAAACTTTTTTGTTACTGTCAAAGTAAATAATTCGTCGGACTGTTTCGGTCCGGCGGAAATAATTGATATTGAATATCGAAACTTTCATATTGTAATTCTCGCGTGGAATGACCACCTAGCCTGTAGTTAGGAGACACCCAGTGACAAAGCTTCAATAGAAATAAAAATAAATATGTTGGTAAAATACGTTTCCGTTTTGAATTGAATTGAAGAAGGTAGGTACTTAACCGACGAGTAAATAATTTAGCAATTTCTTTAAAAAATTTGAATATATTAAAACAGAGAGTAAAACTGTGTGAATATTTAATAAAACTAAGAAGATGAATTTAATTCTAGCAATAATGTGGTAGACAGAACCTAAAGAGGAGTGCTGAGATGGTAAAGAAAATATAAAGGGGGAGGGTTGAAATCAACATGAATAGAGGGCATCCGCGAAAGACCTGGCATGATCAAATACTACAAACCTCAACAATCGTAGAGCTTGCATGAGAAGATGTATGAATGTAGCCGAAGCAAAAGTGGTGTGCCAAGATAGAAGAATATGGCGTTCTGTCCTTTCTAAGTGATGGTTAGTTAGTTAGTTAAGAAGATATTTGATGGCTTAATTTTTACTTTTTGTATTTCAATAATATTATATCAATTTGATTGATATACCTCTAAAGTTGACAAACTTCTAAAGTTTATAAACCTCTAATGTTTACAAATTATGGTCATATTAGTTCCAACCTTGTGCATCTAAATGGAATGAATAAACGAGTATTTCAAATAAACAAGATACATGGGGTTGGATTTATCTCCCTGTCAAACATCATGTGTATTTTACGTTTTTAAACTACATATCAAGAAATAAACAAGAAACGCAAAATAGAACAGAGACTTTCCGCAAAATTCTTCGAAGTCAATTTAATATTACATTCTTTACCAGGTTTTGAGATATTTGTCATTCCTTAGAGAAAATATGTGTTTAGTATTTTTAATTTCGATAGTTGGTACATTAATGTATAAAAAATAAATAAATCAAGAGTAGATTATGGATAAATTAATTTTTTAAATAAATTATTCCGATGTTTTATTATTTTTTCGCCTTTTGTTAGACCAAAAATGTTATCATGTGAGTATTTATTTAAAATTTGCAAAAAGACAATTTTTTTTATTAATTATAAATAATTACATAAATCTTAATATAATCGTTCCCAATATCTATTTCCGCAGCCCAGTTTCGAGATTTACACACAATTTATTTAACATTGTATGCTTTATTAATTTTTGTTTGTTACTATGCACCATGGACGTAGGATGCATCTGTCAGTAAGTAAACTCTTCCAAGCTATGGACCGAGAACAGAGCTAACCAATAATACTTTACAGGCACCTGCCTAAATTATGAGTTGAAAATGTTCAAGCAAGAATGTCCAACAATGTCAACAATGTCAATAATCAACAGTTTTAAACTACAAAATTTGCATTTTTTTCAGTATTTCTGATTTATCTCTGTAACTATCATCAATCTAACATATATTATAATATAAAATCATTTGCTTTAATACAAGTCCAATGGTATTTCTGATTTATCTCTGTAACTATCATCAATCTAACATATATTATAATAAAAAATCATTTGCTTTAATACAAGTCCAATGGAATGATCAAAATCTTTCAGAAATTTGAAATATACATATATACTTTTACAAGGTTTAAATCTTTTTTTTTAATCAGCTAATATTTTTTTTTATATTAGATACAAGTTACTTAAATGATAGTCCGTCATTCTACAATAGGTAAGTCAGAAATATTGAAAATAAATGCAAAGTTTGTACTCTCGTATCTCCGTAATTATTGATATGAGAACATTGTTGCTTGAATATTTTCGACTCATAATTGGACGAAGGTATTCAAAAAGCATCGAACCAAACAACATGAAACTGAATAAATGGCTTCTAAAATTTTAACCCTACAAAAACCTAATATGTCGATATTTAATTCATTATTCCATAGGTCACACTGCATAGATGTTTTTTTATGTTATTTATAAGAAAAAAACTTTATATAGGAAGATACGACGCGTTTAACCCGTTGCATTTATTCTACAAAATGTCTACATGTATGAAAATAATACTTATTTTTTCTATGTGGGTTCTATGTTTTATGAATTTGATAAAGCATGAAGTAAAAAGTATTATCTTAGGCGTAGAAAACGTTCAATCCTCTTAAATGTTTTCTACAAAATTATAATCGTTTAGTAACATTAGAATTAAGAGCTGCATAATGTGTCCATACCGCATGAATATTTTTAACCAATATTTTTGTTTGCCAAGGATATGTAAATTTAAAGCGTCAGAAAACAATCAAACCACTTTTTTAAAAAAAAGTGGTTTGATTGTTTTCTGATTTTTTGGTGGATTTGATGGTTTTAAAGATTAAAAATTAATGGTGATGACCGTTATGGCCGTAAGACAAATATTGAATTCATAAATAAACCAGGTAGGTATCACTTAGAGCTTGGATATTTTCAGCACATAAATATATGTATTTAGCTGTCCAGACTTGTCCATATTTCATTTTAAGCATTTTATGGGTTGGTATAACTACGTCCAAATTGGGCAACAATCTAGGTAACTGTAACGAATAGTCGACTAGCTCTGTTACATCTGATAAACCTATATTTATGTTTAATTTAAGATTTTTTTCACCACGTTTATTCATCCATACGTGATGAGCTCAAAGTTTCAGATTAATTGCATACTTACTTAAAAAATCAGCCTTATCAACTATCCCACTTTCGAATGTCTGTCTGTCCATAACTCACTGAAATTGGGCTGGAATTACAACAAAAACACTGCAGATGGCTAGCCGCTAATGAGGCGCGGGCGCCTGAGTCTGACACGTCAATCAGCGCGCGGCTCATGTTTCACACAAGGGCAGTTATTAATTATTATGTCCCGTGATTTTTCACAATTTTACGGCATTATTTATTGTATTTTTTGACCATGTTATGAGGATTTACGCTGATGAAATAAAACGATTTGTGTACACTTAAGCGATTTTATTTGAATATAATTAATACACAAATATACATAATATAATTTAAGTATATAAACATTATTCTGAAATACACAATTTACAACTTTCAATCATCTATTATTTATACAGCTGATCTTTTAAAAAGACATTGCATTATTTCAAGTACCATCAAATATTTTCTTAGATTAAGAATACTCTGATATATTTTCATTTTCTTAGTAGATAAGTTAATAAACTTTAAAAGAAAACATAATAATTTAGTCTTTACAATTATTTTCAAAAGCTTATATTTTATGCAATCAATATAAATATGTATTTTTGCAATTTTTATTAATTGATCATAGAGATAATAATACTTCAGCTATGACAAGAATTAATAATTTTAGGTTGAAATTTAAAAACTACCAGATAAGTATAGGTATATTTTTCTACAAATTTGTATTACATAGAAGTGAAGACATATTTTTATAAACTTTACTCATAAAATAACTATAAAACTAAATTAATATTTATAATGTGTATTGTCATATAAATGTCACCCTATTGATTGCATATAATCATTATATTTTTTGTATATGAATTTAATTAAAATATTTCCTCTGATTTATTTATCAATAAGAAAGAATGCTTGAAAAAATGTAAGCATATTAAATGAATAAAATATTTATTTAAATCTAAAGATAACATTAAGAATTCTTAATAGAATTACTGATATGAACAAGCATGAAAAACATAATACAGTTTATTTAAAATATTTATTTTAGCATAGTGAAGTCATCGATTTTCTTATAGTAGATTTTTCAAACAGTAAGACTATTGTACAGTTTATTGCATAATATTTAAGTTCCATTGATCTAATGTTTAAGCATGTTAGTATATGAAAATAAAAATGGTAGAAAAAAAATTACATATTTAAGTATCGTTGCGTAATTCCACATATTCGAATAACATTTTTTTTTTCATAATATGACGATTTAAAATATTTCATGAATATGAATTAATCACAGATTAATTATTTACCTCGTGATATTGACTTAAGCATAATATTATTAATTTACCTAAATCTATTTTTAATAAGTATTTCATTAAAATCGATTAATTTTATTTATGATAACAGCCATAAAGCATTATTTGTAATTAGGTAAACTACAAAAATAATATATTCCTCGATAAAAGCCAATCATGACATTATGATACAAATTAAGCTGTTCTTTACAAACATGTAAACGGAAAACCAACATCTCTTCAGTTAAAAACTTATTATTTAACACATCTGTACAAAGGGAAAATTTATAAATTCAACAGCGTTTATTGGATTATTAAATACACAAGTTATATATTTTCAAATGAAAAATTAATGTCTATTTACTACTCAAGTAAAATAAAAAATTCAGTCCTATAAATAATACTAACAAAATTGTGTTTATTCAAGCCGTGATGTAAACACCATTATTCAACGAACATTTCATTTAAAGCAGGAAAATACTTAATTTATTTAGCCACCAAATTTGATGGTATTTTGCAGATGTTTCAGTAATTAATTTTACTTAAATGTTACAATAAATGTACAATATTTTATATTTCAATGCTTGGGAAACAGACGAAAAAACCTTCGCTTTATTTTCCCCTTTTAGAATCTAGATTACGAGTATTATTAACAAGCACAGAATGGAAATCACTGTGAACGTTTTTTGTGTGGCTAAGTGACTGCTATAAATTACAGATTCACCCGCAGAGCTGGAGGCTTCGCCCCTGCCTGAAGGGGTCAGCAGCAGCGGCCCATCGTCCTTGCCCTTGGAGTGGTGCTCCCTCGCTCCCACCACCGAGTTCCCTTGAGCTCCTCCGGTCCACTTATTGGGCCTCTCGGACACCCTGTTCCTCTGGTCTGTGTCCCCCCCCTTTCCTTCAGTTCCATCCTGGTCTTCTTCGTGGTAATCATCCTCTTCCTCAGAGCGCCTGCCAGACGAACCACCTTCCGGTGGGCGGCTCCTGTTGGGCCCAGGAATCTCTGAAAATATAAAATGTTCAATTCAATTTATTCAATAATAATATATACGTAACAATCTTAAATTTAATACGTACATATTAAATCATTTAATTAATTCTCACACTACTCAATTTGTATATTTTTTTCTAAATATGCAGAGAAAAAACATTAGATTTAAGTGGTGGTGTATAGGTATACGTGATATTTTTTTAAGTGGTAGATATAGAACTTAAAAATAAAATTAAAACAATGGTAATGGCCATATTTACTTTATTGGAGAGATAATTTTATGGAACTGATATTGTTCATCGGCAGGTTGGTCCTGTATATTGGCATGTGAAACAATCTATTTTGATTCTGTCTTAAACAAATCAACCAGTGCTCCGCATTATTTCAGGATTTTGATCATACCACGTAATAATCGATAAAAATGCATAATTAAATACACATTTTTTCAAGTCTCTGAGGTATTGTAGTCAAGCATACCTGGTTGGGTAGATCCAAGTACAATGCCCGTTTCATAATTTCATGATTTTTTCTTTTACTTGCAGGTGACCATGGTTTTACTTAACATTCTATACATACAGCAAAGCAAACAATACAAATTATTTATGAACATGCATTTTTTTAACTCGAATAGAAAGTATACAAATCGTTTTTTGATGTATTATATATTTTATTTTGTCTAAGTGCATGCTAATTTCAAAGCGAATTATTTTCTGATGGATGATATGTGGGCTATAAAAGCAAAGGCAGCAAAACCAAAAAAAAAAATTGAATGTAGATTAAAAATAGAATCGAGCATTACTACTAATTTATAATGTACTGATTTCGAGATTTTATAGGAAACATAGCCTATAAATTTATAGGAAACATGATTTTAGAAGAGATAGATACATAAAATATAGAATTCGGTATAATCTAAATGAGTAATTCCCGGTGACTGCATTCCAAAAAAAAATTTTTTTTTTGATATTGCACGTATGTGATATTTTGTCTAACATCCGAAGTTTGTCTTACCATAAAGCCTTATTTTGCTTTCAACATCTCCCAATGAATTTTTTGCAACGCAGGTATAACTGCCGACGTCATCCAGTGTAATCCTCTTCACGGACATGGACATCCTCGCCTCAAACATGCTCTTTTGGTGAACTTCCATCTCGTATTTTTCCGAGGGGATTATCAGCTCACCTGAAAATTAGAAATTATAAAAATTACTAAAAAAAATTGACTTTCTCATTATCCCTTGATATTAATTGGAATAATTAATATGAGGTCAAAAATTGATTGCCTTTCAGGTATAGAATTAATAACGGATGCGTAGACTTCAAAAGCAGTGTACTTATGACATTACCAATGATATCAACTTGATTAATGTATTTTATTATTTCATACGCTTTTGGTTCTATTATTGCTAATCACAATTTCTAAAACAAACTCTCATATATCTATCTACTTATTACAACTGAATTTATTGCAATCAAGTTATTATTTTGATGATATAGTTACTTTACGTTAAGATCATCTATGTATAACAAAATATTATACTTTTATTGCATAAAATATTATTATATTTGGCCCTGTTAAATGTCTCAAAAACCATACAGCATGCATGAGAAAATGTATGAATATAGCTGAAGCAAAAGTGACGTGCTAAAATAAAATAACATGGCGTCCTATTCTCTCTGCCAATGCCTGCAGAGAAACAGTGCGATGATTAGTTTGTCGTACTTTAATAAATATGCAATTTGTTTTATACCTTTGCCTGTCGATGAAAGTTACTGATACTCTTGAAATTCGAGTAGTGCTCAAAAACTCTAGCAGAGTTAAAACAGTGTTTAATTTACAAATCGTCCTTAATGAAGATTATTATGAAATTCTACAATGTTCAGTCTGAAATTCTACAATGTTCAGTCTGATTCTGTTAATAGTGCTGGTATAAGTAGTTTTGATTCGTTGAAAAAGTAGTGTCTTATATTACGTACGTCCATACTGTAGTAGGTACGTAGTGCCTATGTACGTAGTACGTATGTGTACGTAGTACGTATGTGTACATAGTACGTATGTGTACATAGTACGTATGTGTACATAGTACGTATGTGTACGTACTGTACTGTAGTAGGTACGATAATGCATAATATTACGTTGCACTTATTTTGATAGAAGAAGCATGAGTTTTATACTAAGGGGACAGAATAACAATTAGAATCAACTATGCACATGTGACACACCATCATAGACCCTCCCTAGCCTCTGCTACATATTTAATTATTCCCCCGCCAAACTTTTGCCGTGCGAATTTTACTACCAGATGCTTGCAATCAGTACATTATATATAAGATTTAAAAAAAATAATAATCAAATGCTCTAATTTTTGATTTTCGTTCGCAACTTGCTGAAATCACAACAACCACATTGACAAGTCTCTAATGAGGCGTGGGCAGCCGAGTGTGCCATGTCAATCAGTCGTGCCATCTAACTACACGGTCTTGACATTTATATTAATTTAATAATAATGTCCCGTGATTTTTCATCGGTGTACAGCTAGTAGATTAAAAGTTGTAATAGGAATATTAGGAGACACAAAATTTATTTCCTAAGATTTATATTTATGTACGGATCATTTCAAAGTGCACACCGCTATAAATTAAATACTAGTAAGGAATCAAAAATGACACGATTTCCAAAAGTATAGTAGCTTCAACACATAATATGACGAACTCTCTGATCTCAAGGAGTTTCTAAATATAGCTTTTATTTACTTTTATTATTTTTATTTTATATTTATGAATTTTATTTATTAGGCAGATGTGTAGATGTAAGGAGTTTTAAATTGTGATAGTATTTTATCACTCATAATTGTTGTTTGCGTCGAGACCCTCGAGACTAAGACACTCATTGGCCAATCGCTGTAGCTTTTGCCCGTAATATTTTTTGTACTTAACGCCACCTTTGTTAATTTATGTCTATAAACCAATACTGTTATTTGTGAGTATAATTCACACCCTGTGTTTCTCTACCTATCCTGCCTCTGCTGAAATACCTCACGCATTAGACGCGCACTCAAACAATGCACGCGACAACACGAAGTATGTGTCTCTGGATGGTTGAACATTTCCATCCCCTCAGAACATACGCCTTAGCCGCCAAAATTATATAGGTACTATGTACCTATAGAATTTACATTTGGGTCAGTTATTATATATTTGGGCATTTCAACCAGCTATACAAATGGTGCTATGAGTTTACAAAAAATAATTATATTATATATTACCAATATCATCATTCATATAGTTTTTTTAAAAAATACCTCATCATTTTTTAATTTAAAAATTATTCATTAAAAATATACTTGACTTTGTTCATTGTTTGCAGTGAATATTTAATAATTTATATAAAACGATAAAATAAAATATATAACACTAGCTGTGCCCGCGCGGCTTCGCACGCGTAGATTTTTAGCACACTGTTTGGATCGTGATAGAACTTTCGCGAACCTTCTAGAACATTCTCCTTCCAGAACTTTCAAGAAATTTATCGACTGTTCGAAGAATATTTTTTCTTCTTCTGTATGAAGGCTTGAACTTTGTGGTGACATTATTATTAAAATAAAACACAAATCACTTTGTTTTCACCACTATATTAGATTAAAAAATCTACATGTTTCGAGAACAATGTTCTCTTCATCAGGACGGAGAGAACATTGTTCTCGAAACATGTAGATTTTTTAATCTAATATAGTGGTGAAAACAAAGTAATTTGTGTTTTATTTTAAATTTATCGAATATACAGGAACCTTCTAGACACATTTCGCCGCTCAGTTAAGAACCTTATAGAACTTTCGGGAATTTTCTAGAACCTTCTCCTTCCAGAACTTTCTAGAGCAGGTTTTTCCGGAACCTTCTGGACTCACCGACATAGTCGGCGCGCCTATTTTGAAACAATCTGAAGCGGCCTTCCCATAACAAAACAATGTGCTAGAAAGCACATTTTCGTCACCCACTCCCACCCACGCACAGCCACCCACACCAAACTCGCATATTTTCGATGTAACACCAAGGACTACCCACCACCATAACCACCGGTGGGTGGTTGTGGCTGGTTGTGGAGAAAACTTGGCGGGTAGGGAAACGCGGCTTTCTTTGTATATATATATTTATATATACATGTATGTTAGTATTAATTTCTTTGGGGGTAACTCGCGTCAAAATCTGGTCCTCAGAAGGACCATTCGTCAACCGACGTTTCGCCTGAATCACAACAGGCATCTTCAGGGTGTCTTGTTAATAAATTTCCGTCACGAGGGGAAGTGCGAGCACGTCCGTTAGTATCGGAAGCTCATTACCAAGTGAGGTCTGGTAAGTCAAAATCTAAATTTGGGTACTTTGATCATTATTGGCCTTAATGGTTTTTTAGTTAATCTGTATATACAATTACAATTAATTTTTGCACCATCATCAAGTGCACCACGCCGCGCCGCCGCGCCAGCACGTATAGGTACATATATATTGGAGTTTCGCCGTAAACATACATGCAAGTGCAAAGACATTTCATCTAGCATATCGAAGAAATTTAAAAAAACAATCGCACGGGAGAAATCGCCGCAGTCTGTGCAAGAAAATCAGGATCCAGTCATCTGGTAAGTCAGTTGATTTCATTTTGGGTGGTATTTGGGTCTGACATTGTCTCGATTGACTTGTAAAAGACGGTGTCTTCTGCACGGACAAGTTATCTCCTGGAGCTGTGCCTATTTACACGGCATTGCTCTAATAATCTTTTATTTATTCTTTCACTGCTACTCCGTAAAACAAGTTTGAAATTTAATCAATGTGTATATTTAATCAAAATATTGTGTTCATTGTATTTTATGTAATTAATCAAAAAACAATCTGTTTCTGTGAAGGGTATTAAAATAAACATGCTTCTCATTTTGTCATTATACAACAACATTTAATTATTTCTGTAATAAAGTTTGCCTTTGTCGGACAAAGCAATTTTTGCGTATCGAAATCAAATGGAAGGCTGAAAAGTAAATTGGATTCTGTAGTCCATTTTTTTTTGTTATCATGTCAATAAAAATATTGCATTTTAGCAATCAAGCTGAAACCATGGACACGGTTGAAACAGTGAACATGTCACAAATATAATAAAAACAACGATGAGAAGGTACACCGTATTACAACTGGTTTTATAATTCGTATATCAGAATTAACATCATTTTATGAGGTATTTTTGTAAAACGGATTTTATAATTTTCTTAAGCCTTTATATTTTTTCAATACTTATTGTGATATTCTTGCAGATAGATACCTTATGTTCGTTCAAAAACTCACTCATTCACAACAAACATTTTCTAAACGATGACCTGAACCTATAGATCTATTAAATCAATTATTTACTATATACTAATCGCACTACATTCAAACAGTAAATATACAATACACATAAATGTACATGTAAAATATACTTAAATGCAAATATCCATGTTACTAGTGCGTGCCGAAGAAACTTGTAATTGGGAGATTGGGCATAGTCTTCACTGTAATGTTTATTATTAGAGTATCATGTACATATTATCCTGTTAGTGTCTCTAATAAATAAAAAATAAAAATAAAAAATACTTGGAAGTTATTAGGAAAACATTTTACTTATTTGACGAAGAAATTTAATTACTTCTATATGATACCGTATCGTTGTAATTAAATGAATCCAATACAGTATCCAATATATTATTACATATATGAATTATTTAGTTGTTTCAATATTTTTAATATTAGGTCCTTACATATAAAATTGGCGTTTTGCCGTACTGGCAAATTTGATCTCAAATTTCTTCTTTTAAAAAAAATAATAAAAAAAATAAAAATAAAAATCTTCTCTTTGGTTAGGAATTCCAAATCAAAATTTATACAGCTATTTACTCATGTATTTGTGTTTTGAAAATTATAATATATTTGTTTTTTCCTCAATTGTTTTTTTCTTTGCGTCACTCAGTTTACAAAATGAAAAAATTAAAATATCGCGTTATTTACGAGTACGAGTTCCACCGTGGCACCAGTGCTGCAGAAACGGCTCGAAAGATTAATGATGTGTATGGCGACGGTGCCGCAAAAGAAAACACAGTGCGTTTTTGGTTCCAACGTTTTCGTTCTGGAAATTTCGACCTGCAGAACAAGCCCCGTGGACGGCCGGAGACCAAAGTTGATAATGAAGAATTGAAGGCTATTGTGGAAGCGGATCCATCGCAAACCACATCCGAGTTAGCTGCAGGCTGCGGTGTTAGTGATAAAACTGTTTTAATCCACTTGAAGCAAATTGGTAAGGTGAAAAAGCTTGAAAGGTGGGTACCTCACGAATTGAGTGAAGCAAATCAACAAACGCGCGTTGACTGCTGCGTTGCATTACTCAACCGGCACAATAATGAAGGGATTTTAAATCGAATCATTACCTGTGATGAAAAGTGGATCCTGTACGATAATCGGAAGCGCTCATCGCAATGGCTGAACCCTGCCGAACCAGCCAAACCATGCCCCAAGCGAAAATTGACTCCAAAAAAGTTACTTGTGAGCGTTTGGTGGACTAGTGCTGGTGTCGTTCACTACAGCTTTCTTAAATCTGGCCAGACGATTACGGCAGATGTCTATTGTCAGCAACTGCAAACCATGATGGAAAAGCTAGCTGCTAAACAACCGAGGCTGGTTAATCGCTCTAGGCCACTGCTGCTTCATGATAACGCTAGACCACACACTGCACAACAGACGGCTACCAAATTAGAGGAGCTTCAATTGGAATGTCTAAGACATCCACCGTACTCTCCGGACCTTGCCCCAACAGATTACCATTTTTTTCGAAATTTGGATAACTTCTTGCAAAGGAAAAAATTCAACTCCGATGGGGCAGTCCAAACCGCCTTCAAAGATTTTATTGATTCCCGTCCGAATGGTTTTTTTAGTAAAGGGATCGATGAACTACCTATGAGATGGCAAAAGTGCATACTTTGATTAAATAAATATATTATAATAAAAAAAATCGGCTTTATGTTCCTCCCATACTAAACGCCAATTTCATATGTAAGGACCTAATATATCTCACGATGACAAATATGTCTCTCAATATCGTGTGCTCATTATAAGTAATTATTAAATTTAAGATTATTATTTTCTTGCATAAAAGTATACATAGATTTTTAAGTGGCCACATATCACAGAAAACTGTTATCTCCTAGTATATCTTTATCATAAAATCTTACACTGTTTATCATACGTGAAACTTGTTAAAATAAATCTCATGAAAGGGTTGACTACACGAATTGTTACGATTAAATAAATAAATTATGATAAGTTTATAAAAAAGAAGATACGGTTTTATTTATATAATAATAAATTTACGGGTATTGACAATGTGTTTTAAGCTATGACATATTTCAGTTTTTATTAGTTAGTTAGGTAATAATTGGAGTTAAGATATATTGAAACCATTATTACCTTCCTGGTAAAAAAATATCACAACTATGTTTTTCGAGACAGTGCTATTTGATATAGCCTTGAATTTTAATCAATATTAAGTTTTTATAAATTTTCCTATGCAACTTTATCAATATAAATTATATTTAAAATCATGATTTTTCAATTTGTTATTTTTAATATTTGTTATTAATTATAATAATTATAACGTTTATTACGTTTTTTGTGTGATTCAATAAATGTTAGAAATCACATTCACAATCATTACCCAGTAATCTCTTCAATTGCTTGTAGAAATGCAATTAACGTTACTAAAACTAATGCTCCAGATTTGATGCAATTAATCACCCCTCCCCTACAATACATTATTGAATTCCTGTCATCCCTGACAGTAATATTCATTTGTTGTTTTGAAATCAATTGTGAAACTATTTATACTGTAGTATATATTTTAATTTATAATGAAAATCGAATATTTATGTATTAATTGGTGGAATAATCGAGAACAAAGGCAATCATCACACAGTTGTTCTGCTTCATCTCGCGTTATTTGAATGTGATTCCTGTATGAAATATTTACCCCCTAAATGGTTATTCAAATATTAAAACACAGCTCAGTGTTTGCCACAGCTACTCATCCAATGGCCCCAATGTACACCAGTAGCTGCTCATCTGATAGCACTGAAATCGATAACAACAACACGGAGGCCATTTCCGGGGATATTTGCCTCAAGATTTGTCGTGCCTCGTATTATAAAAAAAACCGAGTTTATTATTGAGAAAGTATGAACCATTTATATAATGCAAATCATTATTTTTTCAACACGGAAAAGAGAGACATGTTTTTCATTGTAAACTTAAAATAGTTCAAAGAAAATTACTGAAAATAATATTTAAAAATCCCAGAAACATATTCCGTAAGCTTTATACGGTTTATAAAGATGAATCTTTTAAATCCCTCCCTTCAATATAAATGTGTATCGTATTAAATGCCATCCGTTTCAAATTTTGCCAGCTGCGCTCTAGGATCCCGACGAAAATATATTAACATACACCTACTAACACCTCACCTCATCCCTCTTTTTTAATATTATAACTAAATTAAATCCTGGAAATCGCTGGACACAGATAGATAAACTTTTATAAAATATTTGGATTTGTTTGACACATGGTTACCACGGATTAGCTCATTAATTAACATCTTCTTCAAAATATGCAAAAAAATATGGTGACATTATAAATATAATTAACAACAATATATGTTATAAACTCTTAAAAGACTGTTAAAAGAATTAAAAGACTGCTAAAAAGTACCTTCGGGAACGGTGGTGTAACACAGCGTTACCTGATTAAAAATTGGCATTGTTTTTAATATGTGATAAAATATACATATATACGATACAGATAAGACTTTTTAAAGGTCCCTTTATATAATTATGTAAGGTAAATATAGGTACATATTTGCATTATTTTAGTAAAATATTAAAAAATCATGGCATATCGAATTTGCGTGCGCTTCCGCCGACGTACTATTACCAACTGAATTCAACAACGCGGTCGCTACGTCGCCTGCACTCCGTCTTTGTCTAACACGTGTTACGCGAATCTACCGTACTCTTTCGATATTGTTTTCGCTTTCACCGAAACCTAAGCAACTGCCATCTCTGTCCTACATGAAACGTGTGGTATTGTCGTGCTCTTTCTCGCTCCATTTAACTGCGATGTGCAATATTCTGCTCTCTCTTACACACTGACCGAAAATACGAGAGTATTGAATAAATATTTTTAATTAAAAAATCCGTACATTCGTAACAGTTTAATTTAGTTATTTTGATGTGAAAATATCTATTCGATGATTACAAAAAATGTTACGTTTTAGTTTTCGTAAAAAAGGTAGATATTTCATATTTTCTATGACATGTAGACCTACGTTACATCACCGACACAGAGGAGTTAACACTACTAATTTGATGTAAAAACTAACCCATAAAAACCAAGTTTTTATTATACTTCTTTTCTTTTTTATTTGTAAAATATAACAACAATTATAGACGAATTAAAACATTAATATAACACTTAACTTACAGGAATTTAATATATTTCTAAAATGTCAGATGTTTTGAGCTTTGATAAGACACTTCATGCTTTGAAGATTAAATTCTAAAAACATTTGTCAGTCAATTAAGATATAGATAGATTCAATTATCAACAATATCATACTTTATGAATTTCCAGCGTCAAATGATTTAAAATAATGATAAAGTAAGTCTGAATCAGATTTGATTAATGTAGCAGAAATCTAAAATAAATAAATTATTATTTGATTTCTTTCCAAAAAACCGAATTTTGCTGTCATCTGTGAAACAATTGTCATAAATGTTCGAAATTCGTAGTGAAGTACCTATTTATTATACAAACGGAGTAATTCAAATTTTAAATATTCCATGACTTCATCAGGCTGCCGCAAGCTTTTCTGTAATGATTCCAATTTGAAAAAAATATTGAAATTTCTAGAAATCCAAAATTATACTATAATTATTAATTTTTTTAACGAAAATTGATAGATCTTCTTGATCGTCGCCACGAGTCTGTCTGCAAAGTTTCAGCTCGATTGGATCACGGGAAAAGGATTAAAAATCGATCCAACAGTTTTTCGTCAGACAAGCAGACAAGACGCTACGAGTTAATAGAAAGTGAGTAAAAACCAATAAGTTTCGAGGCCAATGGTCCTATGTTGTATAGAATACACGTAGATCCATTGGCAGAGTATACGTACCATTCAGTATACGTTGTATCCTGATGAAGGGATCATGGCCCCCAAAACATGTTGGTATTTTTAATTAAATTAAATTAAATCAAATTATTTAAATTAGTGGTGTAAACGGAGTATATTATTGTTAATTATTTCATTAATTAATAAACTGCAACATAGTTCACAACCTCCATGACAAAATAATATTTTAAATATTACAAAATCAAAATAATTATTTATGAACATTTTGCTTAACGGTCCATTACGGATTACAAATGAATTTATTAATGATTCATGAAATGATAAATAAGTAACTAAAAATAAAATAATGGATAGCTTAAAAAGCCTTAGTGATGGTCGAAAGACTTATTTTAACCGATTACACAATAACTGTCATTTGAGATTTGTATCTACCGAGATTCAACTTCTATTTAGTGTACCGATGGTTGCCTATCGAATTGTAAAAAGTCAGTAACCAATCTTCGATACAAACAGATACAAATCTCAAATAACGGTTATTGTTTTATGGGTTATGTAAATCTTAATTTAGCAGTGATCGCTAGGAATCACTAGCAGGCATGGATTACCCGGTGAGGTCACATATCTTTCTCAAGCCTCGATATACAACGTAGCGATATACATATATCGCTACGGTTATCTCGTGGCTTGTTGTAGAATTTAAAATTAAATAAAAATAAAATAAAAAATTTTAAATGGAGATGCGAGCACGGAATATGTGTCGCGTCAATATTCTTTCCATTTTCAAAATAAGCTAAACGTTTAATTTAAAATAAGACTAAGTTTCTATAAAAATAGGACTAACTTTCTGATTTCCTAGGGTGGAGCTCAAACTACCGACGACCAATGGATCACAAGGCGAGAGTTATAACCACTTTAACAACAAGCTATTCATTTTATTATGTAATAAATGTTAACAAAAAATAAATACTCTCCATATCTCTTCAGCCTTTGTGAATAGTTTCAAAAAGTTGGTTACATTGTTTTATTATTCTTGAGTGACAATTTAAGGTTTTCAGGAGTTGGTTTTCTGTGGAAACGATGATGTAACGCAACAATTTTAGACCAAATTTTGTAGAGTTTACTTTACTTTATTACTTTCGGAATGTTAAGTAACATGTGGCTGTGCTGTTATGATGATGCATGGGACTATAAAATTCAAGTAATTTATTCGATTTTTTAAAATATAATGTTATATGTAATAACTTAATACATTTGCTGCATATATTGATCATTATATTTCAGTAATGGTTCCAATATTTAGTTAAATATATGTATTTGAATATGTAAAGGTAGCAATGCTTCTTAGGATGAATGAGGGGGTATCAAGACGAATATTTTTGATCTCTTGAAAGGCTCTATTTAGTGCTGAGTTCATTACTCATAGTTACTTACGTCAGTTGAAGTACAAATATTCAAAATAATTAATTAATTAACCCATCCCCCCAACGGCATATTTCATGTGCGACATCTTAATTTAAGAAAAGCAACCTTAACAATAAAATTTAACAAGCCCAGCAAATACCTATTTGAGAAATGCTTGATAATCTATCTTATATCTAAGAATGCATTAAAATTATCAGTTGCATTAAAATTAAGATTTAAAATCCGGTGGTTTTGGTGACATTGACCACGAAGTCTCCATATTTTATAACTATTTTTTCCTTTCGTGGTCAAGAAAAAATCATATTCGACTGATTAAAATATGAAGTAATATATATGGGCTTCATTAGAGAAGCGATCTCTAAGTAGTCGGTTAATTGGACACTGTATGGAGTTTGTAGTAAAATTGATTACCTACCGTTATAACTTGACTCGCCATTAACGGTACATAACCTTTGTGTAAAAATTTACTAAAAATATTTACAAAACCACACTTTCAAAAATATACATATGAAACCCTACCGTTCACTTTCAGAAACCTTATACCTTCATTAAATACCATACAATAATAATTCGTACTTGTACAACACGAGTATTTTGAATGCTAATTTTCTTTGAGATATTCGTATAGAAATATATTTTTTTTATTTTTTATTAGTAATTATTTATTTCAAATGGGATCAGCAGATACATAAAATTTATACGAGCCTTATGGCAGTGTCTAGTAGATTTTACAAGATGCAATACATTATCCTAAAGCCTGTTTAAAGAGTGATTTATTTTTCTTTGGTTGAATCAATATTAAGATACGGTATAAGATCTTGGAGCCTTTCCAGCAATTCAAATATTAAGCCGTTACAAAATCTACTAACTGCTATCGTAAAAAGAATAATAAATCCACAGGTTTTTGAACAAAGACAAAATACTAAACTAGTCTATTCATCCGTAAATATTTTTCCAATTCTTGGACTAGTTATATTTCTGCTGATAAAAGAAAATCACGAAAATGAAATTTACAAAAAGGTAGTTGATCATGGCAGAAATACAAGATGCGCTTCAAATCAAATATTAACAATACCAAGAATAACAAACAAATATGGTGTGAGGACACTTGAATATCGAGTTCCAATGTTCTTGAACAAAATACAAAGTATCTTTCACTCAGGCCTAAAAACTTCAAAGTCAGTATCAGAACATAAAAAGTGGTTAATAGAAAACGACATAAGTTCTATATGAACTATATTAATATTGAAATGATGTGAAGTGTTTTATTATGATAATAACAATGAATGATTAGTGATGTTTATATTTATATATATTTCTCCTTCTCTTTCCTTAATTTTTGCTATATATATTTTTAATTTGCTATTTTATTTATTTATTGCTCTTTTCTTAATTTACTTAAAATTTTTAACTTTATACTGAATATTTCTTTTATGTTGTTTTTTGTACTTAATTGTTTTCGTTTTTCATCTCTTATGTTTATAAAGTGAATAATATTTTGTAATAGTGTAACTTTCAATTGTAAAAACGAACCTATATATAAACGTCTTTTTTGACGTTTTATGGGACTAGATATTATAAAAAGTAAAGAAAATAAATAGAAAATAAAAAGTATATTCACAATTATTATTTTAATTTATGTGCAGGACTTGTTGGTTTGATTATTGCATTTTTCTTTAATTCTGACTAAACATGACAAATTGGAAAAAATGAAAGAAAGAAAACATAATGAACAGAAAAGGGAAAGAAAAGAGAAAAAAAAGAAAAGATTATAGGAGGAAAAATTATTACTTATAAAAAATATTGAAAAATAACTTGTCAAACAATATTGAGGCAACCATGCCGTAAAACTGCTGTGCAGTTTGGCATATGCATGTATGTAATATGTATCAAAAATAAATAAATAAATTCCGAAAAAAACTAAATAACTATCCATTACGCCATTTCTCTGCAAAGATAAGCAGATAAGATGGACGACACCTTCTAACGTTAAGGCCGTGTCTGAAGGTGCGCGGACCTTTTTATGGCGCATTGGCCGGAATAGCGTCAATACATAGATGATTTAAAGGTAAAAGCGTAATTTTCAAAACAAAATAACACTTTTAAGGGGAGCTTTAACCTTTAAAACGTTAAAGCTCTGAACGTTAAAGCTCTGTTGACTCTGAATGCGGGCCTTAGCATTAAAAAATTCCAAGCTGACGGCTTATGAACGGGACCGATATAGGAGCTGTAGCTTATAAAAGGGTCCCGGTTAAGCGGTGGGCCCACCCTCGTTTCCTGAACAACACCACTTTGGCTTTAACCACATTCATACAGCATCTCATTCGCACTCTTCGGCTCCTGAAGCTTTTAACAGCTTTTAAATCCAAAACACGGTTTACCTAATGCTACCAGGTGGCTGGCGTCCTCTGTTCCTGTTGTCTTCAACACTCGCCTCATATTCAGAATATTTTGAGTTTTCAAGAACACAATACTTGATTTTATCACTTAAGCCAGCCGTGCGACAGGTCATAAGTCCTGTGAACACCCAAAAAGTCTTTACCATACCTACTTTACCATATAAGAATATAGATTCGTCTCTATGAGACATCTATAATACCTATATGTTGACTCGCCTCATATATTTTCTTTAACAACCTCTCCACGCTCATACGTTCTATATGACCAAACCATGTTATCTAGTAAAATGCCTATCACAATTATTATCACAGTATACATATTTTAATATATTATAATATTCAAATAATATAGTAGATAAATATTTAATTTCTATTTTCCTTTCAAAATATATGTTTACGAAAAAGTCATGCTTCAATGTCTTAGTCCCCGCGCCTGCCATCTCAGCGATCCCACCGCCTTCATTTTATCCTACAACCATCATTTTCTTCTAATTCGATCATTCCTTACCCTATCGAACAAAGATTCATAACATTAGTGGTAAATTACCAATTATCTTACCTAGGTTTAAAACAGACTCAAAGTATTCATGATATTTCAATTAGTTATGCATTTAAATTAAACAGTCACGGCGTATGACATTTAACAGAGATTGACCCAACATATGTTATTGATCAATATTATATGATTTATTGTGTCTAAAGCTTTGAAAAAACCTACATAGCGGAAATACACTGTTAGTAACGAAAAACCTATTGTATATATTTGAAATGGCCAAAATATACTTTTTGATAAATGTCGGCTTTAGAACCAAAACCATTTTACACTAGAAGCGCCAAAGATTAAGACCCCCCTAGAACCGCCGTCGGGGACATATTTGTCCCATTCAATTTATTATAATGATATTGGTATAAGGCATGAAAGTTATGATTAAAACTACTTTTATTTTATATAAATATTTTATATTATATGTAAAGATTTTTCTTTTATATTGTTCTTCAGTAATATTGTTATTACAGTGATTTGTTAATATTATAACTGCCCCAGAACAGATTTCACCAAGTGGGACCTTATAAGCTTATAAAAAATGTGTTACGTAAATTTGTGATAACATAAATATAAATATAATAAACACGTTTATTAATTAACTTAAATCAAATCCTTATCGTCTGAAAAACAAATACGTAACAAATTATGAATTAAAAGTCTAATGTTATACTTTAACGGCCCCGAGTCCCGGGCGACCCTTAAATGGGTCAGGGGTGCTAAGAATCTCCCGGCTCAACATAGTGAAGTGCATAAGAAGTGTTGGAGAGCTGTTTCGTGCTGCCCAGGACAGGGACGCTTTCTCTCGGGTGATAGTCATCGTTGGGGGGACCTGACATCACACCAAAAGAAGAAGAAGAATGTTATACTTTACTAGCTAGGCAGTCAAGGTGTGACACAAGACCAAAAAAATTAATAAAAAACTAATTATTCTTATATTATTATTATTATATTAATTTTTTTTGATTTAGTATCAAAATCCACGCTACTCGCATTGTAATTGTAACTGTAATAAATTATAAAATATTTATAAACTAGTTATCATTATGCTTAGAGCAATGAACGCATAAATAATATTCTTTACCTGTGCATTTATTGCAGACAGTTTTTTTCACACTTCTGTGAAAAAAATTGTCTGTGAAAAAAAAGTGAAAAAAAAACGGTGGCACTTCTCATAGGACTTATTATTTGAGCATTTTGACTTGACCTGACACCTTGTTCGTTTATCTTTTCTCTCTCGTATGGAATCTCTCGAAATGGTTGTTTTTCTACTAGACATATAATTTTCTCCCGATTCTTCTCCCAATTGCAATAAAAAATCTCTGCGTTTAATTTTGCTGTTGTTGATTATTTTATAAAAAAACCCACGCATTTATACCCGCTAAATCTAACAAATTATAAAATGTATGAACTGGCCAACGTCTTGAAGCTGCCTTTACTATATACAAGTCATTTGATCTACGAAATCTACTCCATATTTCGAGCTGTTGTAGAATAATATCGTCTCAGGTGTTTTTTTGAACTAGAGTCTATTGTTATATTGGAATGCATAGTGCTGAGCACTAGAACATTTTTATTACGTATCACCGGTTTTTAGCACAAACGTACTGTATAATTCTTCTTTTGGGATCTTCACGGATACGGGCATTTCTCTGCAAGCTCTATTGTGCCTACCATACTAGTATTTTTGGACTTCAAATATTCCGCTAACAAAAGTGAAGTGAAAAAGTTGTCACCAGTAACATTTCTGTCCTTATTCATGTACGGCTCCATCAATTTCTTCACAACCCAATCACCTAAACGCTCATTATTTGGTCTCTTATCATCATTTCCAAGGTAAGGAAACGCATTTATTACATAATTACATAATTTTCATCTTTGTCTACGTCGAAATAATGACGGGACAAAAAAGGGACAAGCGAACTTCTAGGTATATCTTATTTTTTTAATAAACTATTCTTGTTATAAAATTGAAAACATTTTGAATTATATAAAACATAAAATTACTAAAATTCAAAAAGTTTCACCGACTTAAATAAAAAAACAAAAAAAAGTTATAGACGATCAAACTTGCGGGTGGGACAAATATGGGACGGCGGCGCTTCTAGTGTTAAAGCCTAATTGGATATGAAAAATCTTAATCGCGGGCCTAAAAATTGATAATATTTAAAATACGTGTAAAACGATATTTTTGAAAGTCTAGACATTCGTTATATCAATATAATTTTTTTGAAATAAATCAAATACAATTGTATCTAAAATGCATCACCATTGTTAAGACGATCTGAATATTAATATGTTATGTCGGATGGAATAACTTAATTTCAATCAAATTAACTTGAAGTTTCTAGACTGCTCCAGAATTATATCCTTTTCAGTCACGTACAGTAACTGTGGATAAATTGGAACAGTGATTTCAATACACTGCACTGATTGAATCAATTATCATCGATAGAATTTTGAGAGACTTACGCAGATTTTTTGTTTCAGTTCCGTCAAACTGCTTTTTTTAATGTTAAAACTTATTTTGATTAACATTGAGGCCTTTTTTATTTAACGCAGTTTTTTCATTTCCGATGTTTGTTGTTGGTTAATTATTTTCCAGGTTACAAGATAATGATAAAAAAATTGATGTAATTTTTAGCTTAAGGAAAAATATACTTTTATTTCATTCATGAATTATTTTATAATACATTTCAGAGATCAACTTAGTTGATGCTTATATTCCACCAGTTTCCAATAATATTTTTTAAAGAAATAATCGTAATTGTGAAGAAAATTAAAATATAATTTCTTAATGATAATAGTTAGAAAACAAATAAAGTAATTATTGCTGATAATATTTTTTCTGTGAATCTTTGGGACTACGACTTAATAAATCTTAAAAAAAAGAAGGGATATGATGGAAAACTAATATACGCATAAATAAAATGGATTAATTTAAAAATTTTGTGTGGGTTCACAGTAGATTCATAAATGTAAAAAAACTAATAAAAATATCTCTAGTTCAATATGTGTTATAGATGTCTCATAGAGACGAAACTTTTTATATGAGAATGTAGGTATGGAAGTCTTTATAGGGCATATTCTAGTGTATTTGTTAATAATTTCCCTGCAGCTCTCGTAGCCCAGTGGGCACGTCACTGGCTTCTCATACCGAGGGTTCCGGGCTCGATTCCCGGTGAGGTCACAATTATTAATCTATGTGATTTCCTTAATCCTTGGTATTTTTTTATATGTTTCACTTCTGTAATTGGGCTTCTTGGCCTGTTGAAGCGTAAAAAAATTTACATCGAAAAATATAGGTAGGTACATAAAAAACATTGAATTCAAACGAATTTCATATAAACACAAAAGAGAACATTGCTTCATACTCTAGTCAAAAATAGATATCTTATTACCAACAGCGACATCTATATACTGGTTCATGGGGATGACAATTTTAATCCATGGATGGCGTTAGCGTAATTAAAAGTGTAATGCGGAATATTAATAACATACACAATTCAAATACGCTGAAAAAGTACATCGAAATCTTCGCCTATTTGTTACTGTGTTGTGAGTTTACATTTATGAGTTATATATTAGTATTTTTAGACTATTAAAATGTAAAATTGTTATAGTTAAACATTTGATTAATATTTTTTTTACAAACTAGATATTAATAATTATTTTACGGCTGCCTTAATCCGATGGGAAAATTTAACTTAATATCTCAGAGATATCCATCGTTACAGGTTAAATGTGAAATTCTGAAATGTCCCAAATCATTTTTCATCGTAATTTAATATAATTTTTATAAAACTATTCATGTAACTATGTTATTAGCACCGAGTGGTAAATTTCACGACACTTCGCTAATTCTGTCAATCCAGCGTGAGGCAGAATATAGGTACAACTTTAGTTTGGGAATTTCAATGGAAACGCCAACAAGAGCCGCAAAGTTAAGAACTTAATAATTATATCTCCGACAAATCTGTGATTCTCCGAAAACATGAAGGACAGCTTTATCTAATTCTCCTCACTAGAAGTGAATATGATCACTTGAGAACTGAGGGTTATGTGGCAGATAAATCTCTTATGCAAATATCGGCCTCGCTTGAAGAGTTTCCGTACCGAAAAGAGATAGGAATATATTATTGTAAAACAAAAGCTATATTTCTTCTTACGATTTCATACAGGTTGCCAAAAATTCGTTTCAAAGTGTTTTGAGAGTATTTCGGTGGCATACGACACGATTTATTAAATTTAATAAATATTTAGTAAGGAAATAAATTGATTGATACGGTAGCTACTTTATGCTGCAATATATATCCATGTCACTCGACACAATAAAATGTCACTTAAGAAATTTTCCACCATTAGTTCTGCTAAAAACTTCCAAAAATAGAATTTGTTTATAAACTGGATAATTATTCGCTCGTTTAAGTCAATTCAGTAATCAAACTAGGTGTCATGCTAGATTCCAAGTTCACTTTTAGAAACCACTTTGATAATATCATAAACAAAGGAGTATGTTGGGACTTACAACAAGAATTACTCACGACTTGAAAAATCCTCAAAGTCTAAAAATTCTCTATATATCACTAGTATTTTGGAATATTCGTCAGTTATTTGGTCATTTTATTATTCAAAACATGTTGCAAGAATCGAAAGAGTGCAGAAAAATTATCTAGGTATTTTGTCCTACAAAGCTGGTCAACACAGTAATCTTCACAGTAACGAGGATGGTCTTGCCTTTTTCAAGATGCATTCAATTTGCTACACAAGATTTTCAGTGGAGCTATTGGTTCTCTATCTTTACCAAACATAAATTTGGAAATGAAGCCTGGAGCTGGCAGAAGAAGAACGAAAGTAGACTGAATGCAGTGGAAATGAGATCTCTCAGACTTATGTATGACAAATCCATTTATGATAGAGTAAAGAATGAAGATATTATAAATGAACGTAAAGCTGATCTAAGCATAATTAATAGAAATAAAAAAGGGCCACACCGAGTAATTTGTGCCTACCGTACTAAAAAAATTGGATTGCTCTAGAAATGGATTCCTCCTTCCTGGGTTTCAATCCGTGGAATTGGTTTGCAGCAAAGCACATCTCTTTCTCCATTCTGCTCGGTCTCCGGCGAAATGGATAATATACGTTAATCAATTAATAAATGAGACTTACAGATGAGGTCGATATATTCGCGGAAATCTAAGAGGCCGCTATTGCGTAGTTGGATAACGCGCCTGCCCCGGATAGGAGGAGATCCGTGGTTCGAATCCTGGTAGCAGCCAAATATTTTTTCGTGGATTTGATTTTTCTATATGTCTTTCTAATTGATTAATTAGTTTTATTTTAAATTTCACAGAACTTTGTTCTGAAATTATTTTAATTTACCAATGGGGCGATAGGGTGCACTCTCTTGAAGATGCTGTGATATGATTCCAGCCAAACAAATCAAATCTCAGCACATCCGTACGGTTCGAATAAAATATCCGTTATTTCATTACCTAATATTTAAATAATCTAATCGTTTGACTAAGATTTAAAAATTACCTTTAATTGCGCAGACATAAAGGGGTGGGTATGATATGCCGATAGAACCCGCAGCGAGGCGCTCGCATTACAAATGTTGACCGACGATCCCCGGCAGCGGCGGCCAAGGGGCCCGAACGGTTTACATGCATTAGAGCTTATTTGCCAAGTTTCACTTACATCCTGTCGACCGCAAACCGTGTACCGCTGACGTCTTAAAATAATTACTCGGCGCTATAATTCACACAGAAACACACAAAGTGCTTTGCTATTGCAAATGTTAATTGAATTCACTGTAAATTATGTGCACCTGGTTTGCTCGCTATGGACCCGTAGTAATTATAACAAACGGCTTAAACCTTTGGGTAATTAAAATTTAATGATAAACCACGCACTTTTCGCTGTAATCTACAATCTCCATTTCTAAAATATGATGTTTAAATTATTGATTGCGAGTAGATACAGTAATACCCCGATTTAGTGAATTCGGAGAGATGTAATTTTTATTATTGTTTTATATAGCAGTTACTTTTTGGTCTTATTCTTATTTTGTCTTCATCTCTTCACTGTTGGATATAAGCCTCTTCCATGCCCTTCCTTACTTCCCTACTGTTGGCTTCTTGTAGCAATTTATTCCACCCTACTGCAGCTATATATATATATTTGAGGTCTTCCAACGTCTCTTTTATTCTCCCCAGGTCTTCACTTCAGATCTCTGGGAGTCCATTTTGTGGTATCCTGTCTTGCAATATGCCCTGCCTATTGCCAATACTCTAGTTCTGCGCCTAATTTTATCATTTATTATTCGATCTCACAAGCTGATACCATGCATGTATCTCTCCATGGATCGTTGCGTGCATTTGAGCTTTTCCACACTTTTCTTTGTCAGGTTCATAATCTACAGTCTATGCGTCGTCACTGGCAGTATTCACGATTTGAAGACTTTTCTTTTTGGCTAATTGGGATTTCTTTGTTTTTAAAAATATGCCAGCCCAGCTCATTCCTATTCGCCTTTGCAACATGGTTATTTTAATTTACACTTATGTAAGTAAATTTCGTAATGCACAAACGATGAGTTATATTTATCACTATATAAGATGGGAGAGGAGCAGTCACTCTCATCATCGGGAATAAATAATTATTAACCTTACAGAAATTTTGTCAACATGTTCGATAAAAATTTTTGTTATTTTTATTTCCCTTTCTCTATCAACACTTGTTTCAACCCTGGCAAGGATCTATTTTGACAAGCCTTTTAATGAAGAATATGCTTTTCATTGATCACGATTGATCCCTTTACTAGATTTGAGAAAGGATTCTACTTCATGATCATTTAATCACTGCAGTGAATCACAAAACCACTCATATATAACACAGATGTTTCTCAGACCATTCCTAATTGCGTCTGGTTAATTATTATACAAAAGTCCCGTATGGTGCCAGGTGACGCCTTATACTACATAATACAATTGACGCAACATCCGCTAGATGTCTCCCGATGATATTTTGAGAGAAAATAATATAATTCAAATACAAACCCGCGATGGCGGACAGCACGATTTGCAATAACATTTCATTTTATTTTGAACTTCAAAATAACAAGTTATATTCTCCCTAACAACCCTTAAACCCTAAAATTATCTTACGTTAAGTATTTTTATTTGACTTAAATTTTTTTAACTTACGGCCATTTTATACAAAACATGTTAGTTTTGCGATGCCTCGAAAACTTTCTATACATTTCTAGCGATAACTCGACTGTTCCAGAGTTTACGAGAATATTCCAGTCTTTTCGAGAGTCTTATGGAGTGTTAGAGATATTTCGATAGTGTGCAATTCCTACCGATTCTATCATCTCATTACACAATTATTATTCGAATGTTAAGTATTGTAGAATTCTCCCATCTTTTGTGACTGCAGATTCGTACATAGTAGATAACACAAATAAACAAAAAAATAATAACTGATAAAATAGTTTTGGAAAAACTTGAAGGGTATTTTTATATATAGGTATGTTCTAAGAACACAGTATATACTGATGTATATAAGAATTAAAAATACTGACTTTCAGGCGTATTTTAATATAAATGTATAAATAATTCCTAAGAATTTCATATATACATTTAAAAGTATATTGCTTATTACACCATTTAAAAAAATAAAGAGGTGTCATTACCAGCTGCGAGAATCTATTTTTTTTTAATTTATTCAATTCTTAATACACAGTTATATGGTACTTTGTAAAACGATAAGATTAAATAAAAGGTGTTAATTTTACTATAGCTGTCTCATTCTAAAATTCTGTGTTCAGACAGGCAAAGTTAATTTACTTAGATGCAAGTACATTTTATACAAACAGGTTAAAAAAAGATTAATCGCAAGTAAAGATAGTTTACATAAAATTATGATTGCCCTAATATAATATGTAACCTGGCAAGAAATATAAGTTGTCACATTGCTTGGGTGAGTGTCCCAATAAAAGGTCCACCCATCTCTCTTATTCAAATATTAATCAATGTCTTTACGTTTTTCGAATTCTTTGATTTTGATAAACCTTCCAGCGTTGTATACTAGTTTATGAGAAAAGAATACAAATATCTCTAGCATATTTCATTTATGTATATATAAAATATTCTCAGATTTGAACATATTTGTATAGAAAATTCAAAAATTGATATGTGTGGATGTTCTTACGATGGAATTGGTGAACGTTGCATTATGAAGAGTGATCACTTAAGCCAGATTATACAGGTTCTAAGTCCTGTTCCAGCATATTAAAAGACTTCTACATACGTTTCTCAAATTCATAGCTTCGTAATTTATAATTTTTATAAATTTCTGATTTTTATAAATTTACAAGTTTTATATAATTTATAATTTTTCATAATTTAACTTAATTTTTAAGGGTATTTTTATTTTATGTGAACAGCATTGAATAAAGTCATTGCTTATGATAAGCAAACAGAGTGCAAGAGGTTGTACAGGTAAAAGCTAACGAGTAATG